>PVHP010021518.1:0-29325 GCA_004024765.1 Zapus hudsonius | reverse complement strand
GGGGGGGCGGGGCTTCCTAGGATAAGCCCTGTGGACTGTGGTATTAACAAAAATAAATAAAAAGAAAAAAGAAAGAAAAAAAAAGGTTGAAAAGGAGAGACCCCCAAAGGCCGGGGAGGGAAGGGAAAAATGGGAGGCGCAGGGGGTGGGAAGGGAAAGAAACCCAGGGGACCCAGCAGGGGCCTCTGGAAAGCTGCAGGCAGCAGTCCGGCTGAGGCTGCTCTAGTGCTGGGGCTGCCGGCTTAGGACGACTCACTGCCTCCTGAAAGTGCTGGTCCCTGTTGGCATCTTCCAGTCGTGAGGATCCTGTGCCAGAAGGTGTCTGGAGCTCAGAGCGTGGCCGCAGCTGACATCCATGACCTGGAACCCTGCTGAAAACCCTGTCTGCTAGTCAGCCATTTTGAACCGGAATCCTCTTTTTTGTTTTTTTAAACACCTTTATTGTCAATAGATACATTGATTGTATGTGCAATCTTGTTGTGGTATCCCCATTTCCCTACTCCCTGTCTCCAACCCATTGGGTGCCCTCAGTGGGCATACTGGATCAGTCCATAAAGTACAGGGTTTTGAATTGCACAAGAGGTAGCCAGTTTTTTTTTTTCTCCTTTGTATGTTGTTGTTGGGGGGGGGGCAATGTCTCTGGATGTTCTCCCCCAACATTGCTCTTACAATATTTCTACCCCCTCTTCTGCTCAGTTCCCTGAGTCATGATCGGTGAGTATTAAGTCTTCTTTATTGTTGAGATCTTAAGTGTCTCTGGACTTCTGTTGATTATTGTTGGTGTCTGTCTTTATTGTCCTGTCATAGGTTATCTGACTTGTGGTGGTAGGTCTCTTGTTTACCTGTTTTTGACTTTTTTCAAGAGTTAGCATTATACCACCAGGATGCCCGTTGGTCAACCTTTATTTTCTCCTACCCAAATTTTAGCTTTGTGCTTTTAATTGTCTCAACATTTTCCTTCTGTGTTCCTAGTTCTCCTGTGCAGTTTGTATAAACTTATTAATAATAGTCAACAAAGTGCCATCATTGAAATAAGTCCATGCTGCCTAAAGCCCTCCCCCTCCCCTGCATTGGCAGTACTCTGAGTGGGAAAGTGGAAGTTAAATCTGATTTCAGATTGACTCCTAAGATTCATATCCCATGCCTTATCTTTTGCAGAGCTTTGGCTCACAATAAGAATAATTGCAGTAATTTGGTTTAAATCATGGGATGCTAGCGGCATAGATAGATCTCTGCTTTTGGGATCTCAGACTTCTCCCACTGTTTTGACAGTAGTTGATGAAATGGAGTTGAGATTACATTTTACACTTCTTTCTCTTTTGCTTGGAAAATAACAAGCTTTAAATGCCAAATTCTTCGGAAAACTATCAATATTTTTCATTGCTTAAGAAAAAAATGTATATATGTTGGCAGTAGGTAGCCAGAGAGACCAGACATCTTATGAGCATTGGGATGTTTCATTTATTATGTTGGGCCTTAGAGGAAAGAAAACAAACAAGTCTTGTTAATTTAAATATTACCCAGATATATGTTCTACATTTATAAATTTAATACCATTAGCTCTGGTCAAATTACTAAGACTGTTGTGAAGTCTTAGAAGTACAGTGTGGCCTGGGTTCCTTGCCTGCAGTCCAGAGATCAGGACCTGGTTGGACTCCTTGGGTTATGTGTCAGGCCTGCTCTCCCTGATACTTGATTCAAGAGGAGGAGTGCTTGTGCCCACTCGGGAGCTTGCACCAGGCTAGAAAGGCCTGTGCTCTTTCTCCCACTCTGATTATGCATGTGAGTGGATGCACACAGTATGCCTGTAGGGCTTCATTTGAGGCACATGTTGCACAGGCTTCTAAGTGCATTTTTCTTTCATGTGTTGGGTCCTTTTAGGTTATGGTGTGATTTCAGCTAATTGCAGCTTGAGTCAAAAACTAAAGGACAGGATTGACTTGACATTAAGCTTGACATGGAAATAGTATTGGGTGATCTTTAAATCTCCGAGTGACTACACAAGTATAGAAATACAGAGATGCGATTTTTGATCACACTGTGTGGGGGCTGGCTGGTGCTCTTCATGCCCATGGAGAGTTATTTCCAAGTCGGAAATGGTATTCCCCCCAGTTGTAAAAGTAAGAAATTTATTATAGGAAATTTATGAAATACTTTCTGCTACTTGAAGTATTTATAGAAACTTACTTCTAAATATGTTCTCTCTTAACACCTTGACCCTTTGAATACATATATGCATGCCTATGCATACAAAACTGTAAAAAGTTAAATAGAATAATCATAAATATATTTTTTTAAAGATTGGGGTCCCCATACGTTACCCAGGCTGGCCCCAAACTCCTGGGCTTATGCCACGCTGCTACCTCATCCCCCTGAGTAGCTAACATTTCACCCAGCCCTCAACTATTTCTTGTTTATAACCTTTTCTTTGTCTAGCATTCATACTATGGGAGCATATTATAGATCTCAGTCTTTTTTAAATTTTATATAATGACTGGTTATACTCTCTTATTCCCTCACCCCTGCTCCTGTTTCCCTGGGGATCCTCCTCAGTGTGGTCATATATTCACTCTGGGGTCATGAAGGCCTCATTCAGTTCCTGTGGAATGTGGGTGGGAATTCCTGCCCACTCTGTGGCTCTTACAGGCTTTCCGCCCTCTCTTCTGCAATGTTTCCCGACTGATCAGTCTTTTAAATTTTTATTTTCAGTTTGATTTTCATGTATCCTTTCCTTAGTTTTTAAAAGGTAACATCTTCTAGAAAGCCACGCAGCTAAAACTGGTCTTGAACAAGCACTTTTTGATTCATTTATAGCAGGCAAGGATAATTAGCTTAACTTTGTACTTGGCCTTTAGCTTTTGGCCAAGTCTAGTTGGCCAAATATTTGCTACTTGGGCATCATTCAGGAAAAGGTAAAAACTCTGGGGAAGTTTTTCAAAGGGCCATTTATGGAAAATTTAACATAGAAAGTGTTTTCATGAAACGAGTTGAGTGTGTACATTGGAGGTCAAGCCTGGATTCATAGACTGTGCTGTTGTGATAATCCTGCAGTGGAACCCTCACCATTTGATGATAGCTATTAGTAGTAACCGTGTTTAACAGCCCCCTGATGCATGCTCCTGGCTCTAGAGCTCCCCCTGGAGTTTAGCCTCCTCCTTTTCATTCTTGCCAGTTTCTTGGTAATTGGAATCTTGCCTGGCAAGGGCAAGGTGGGGCAGTGCCGGGGAAGCCCACAGGCTCTGAATCATTTGAATCCCAGATATAATCACAGCTTGTCTTTGACAGACTAGCCGTTTAGCAGTTCTGAGCCTTGTTTACTTCAATGGGCACAAGAATTTGTACACTTCATAAGAGAAGTAGAGATTCTAGGTGTAAAAGTGCTTGGTTTAGCTCTTCTTACCTAAGCCATGTTTAAAAGAAGGTAGGTGGGAATATTGTTCAAGATGAGAATTTTCCATTCATTGTTGATCTTTTGTTTGTTGACTTTACATTAGCACTACCATAGACATTTCAAAGGTTTATATTTCATTCTAAAGGAAATGAGTCCTGAAGCTTTCGTCTTTACACTGGCATTTGAATGGTGCCCACAGCAATTAGAAAAGCGGCGGTCTCCGGTGGTCTCCTCGTCCTCGGGCCCCAGGTCAACAGTGGCTGTCGTTTGATACCTGAACGTGCAGCTAGTGATGGGGTAGAGATAGAGGTCCTGGAGGCCAGCCATCTGCGGCGTGTATTCCAGGCTGAGTGTAACTCTGACAACTCAAATGCCATTTGTTTTTAGATTCTTAATCTTGAGCCTCAGTCTAATTGGAAGGACATATTTATTAAAAAGTTAATTTTCACCAGGTCTGGTGGCACATGCCTTCAGTCCCAGCAATTGGGAGGCAGAGGTGGGAGGATTGCACTTGGTTTTCCCTGAAACAGACATGCCACGATTTGTATCAATTGTTACATTTGGCCTGATTGGCTAGTCACAAAGTTTTCAGGGTCTACTTCTAGTTAAGACCATGGGTAACTTTTCTCCCTCAGTAGACTACATCGTTCTTTCCAGTATCCTGGCAGCTCGTCAACAGGGAGGAGGCTTCTAGCTCAGCTCCAGCTCCAGCTTGATTTCTCAGGGACCTGCAGCCCAAGCATATGTAGGTCTTCAGCAATAGGTTTGTACCATGTAGTTCTGGTGGGCAACCAAGAGCCTCTTAATGTTTTGGGGGTATCAGGGAACTCCCTGGCCAACAGCTCACTGGCAGGCATCCCTGGCACTTAGAGTGGTCTCTTACTATCGGGCTAACCGTTCCTTTTTCTTTTTTTCTTTTTTTCTTTTTTTTTTTTTTTAATGTTTCTTCCGTTGTCTTTTTTTAAATTTTATTTTTATTTTTTTATTGTCCATAATGAGTTCCTTTCCTTTTTCTTTAGATGAATCTATATTTGAATCATCCTAACAGTGGCGGAGTCAGGGGTGCATCGTTGGTACTTGAACCTATCACTGCTTTTCAGATGCAGCTATTTACTTGTCTGTCTGTCTGTCTGTCTGTCTGTCTGTCTGTCTGTCTGTCTGTATCTGTCTATCTAGTTTACTTATTGTGGTACTGGGGGTTGAACCCAGGGCCTCACTTATGCTAGGCAAGTACTCTCCCACTGAGCTATACTCCAAGCCTTCCCTCCCCTTTATGGCATAGACATCATCCTGGGTTGTTCCAAAGTCTTAAATGTTTGTGCTTTGGGTCCCGAGCATTGTCTATATTATTCCTTTTCTTTTCCTTCTCTCTTGCCCACCAGGTGGAAACAGGAGTAGGTCTTCTTGGCTTGTTTTTTGAGGTATGAAAATCAGCTCCCCTTCTCTCCTAGGGGTCTGAGGATCACGAGGCTGCACTGGCAGAAAAGGAGGCTCTTTTGGCTGAGCTGCACTCAGAAAACCTTACCAAGTGCACTGAGAACCGCAGGCTGCTCAGGAATGTTAAGAAGGTCAACCAGGAGTTGAGTGACCTGAAGCAGGAGAATCTGAGACTGGAGAGGGACGTGGAGGAAACCCGCCGAGAGGGGAGCAAAGGGGCCCGCATTGTCCAGGTGGGTGCCTTAGTCCTTCGGATGTGGTGGGCGATGCATCAGGGCTGGGTCCTGTGGTGGTTTCTACTGGCAGGGAGTAGGATAGTCCATACAGTACGCTATATAGAAAGATGTCCCTCATCATTTCCTCACCTGAAAGTGGATTTGATGCTCCACTCTTTCACTCTCATTCTTTCCTCACTCACTGCTGGCATGAAACCGAAAATAGTTTGTGTCCTGTGCTTTTATTTATTTATTAATTATTTTTTAATCCCCTGCTCACCCTTGGTGTGCTGCAAGGCTGTGAAAGTTGGTGTCAGTGTATTTTGTCACTTGGGTGCTCTGCAGTTGATGTATAGCTAGTCTTTCCTTACAGTGCATTATTGGGTTCTTTCACCTTCTGTGCCTTGTAACTAATGCTGCAGCAAACATCCTTGAACGCAGCTATTTATCCACTGACTCTTCTGATAAGAAGTTTAATTACTGGGTCAAGAAGTATGAACATTTAACGACATGCTCTCCTGAAAAATTGTACCAGTTTTCTCTCTGATCTTTTAAAAGACTGTACTCTATTCAACACTGGGTAATAGCATTGAAAAATTCTTTCTAAATTTGGTACACTTATTAAATTTCAATTATATCTAAACTCAAGTACTCAGCATTTTAATTTAATCCCTCCTGAGAGTCGCATCCACATATATATCCCTGGTGCAGTGAGGATGGATGGAGCTTGAATCACATGGTCATTGGGATGGGGTTATGAGTTTCTGTTCCACAGCCTGGGGCAGACAGTCATTTGAGAAGAGGGCTCCAAGCAGAGCTCACAGGTAACCACTGGGGGTTATCTCTGGGCTGTCATTGGCAGGGATGCCAGGATTCACAGTTGTCTTCCCAGTGTGAACACTGAATAGGGAAGTGAAGTACAAATGTTTGTTTAATAAAAATTTTGGCTAAAGCATAGGGAATGTAATAGAGATTTCGAGAGAGAATAAAATGTCAGCTACACTTCCACCACCTTAGAAAGCAGAGCTGTCTGTCTGTCTTCAGTGTTACGCTCAGTCCAGGTACACCTGGGCTTTGTGTCCAGTCACAGGCTAACCACAGCTCTAGTTTTTGACCACTCACTGTACCTTGGGCATTTTCTATGCTGTGTAGGATTTGGAATGTTCATCTTGAATGGTGTGTACTGTTACTGATGGCTTTCACAGGATTACTTAATGATTTATTCCTTAGGTTGGATATTTTGGCTATTTATTTAGATGATTCCACAGTAAACATCCTTGAGCATAAAGAAATTTTCTTTTGAAATTCCTAGGGTAGATTTTGGAGAGTGAGGTTACTGGATAACTTAGTGCACACATTTTATTTGGGCTTATTATGCTGCTGGGTTATTACTAGTCCATTTTTCATGCTGCCTCCAGTGTGGTAGAGTATACCAGTTAATTGTGTGCTTATAGAAGACCTGTTTCCCATACCTGTTCAGTGATGTAGAGCACTAAGTATGTCTGGCTTAGATGCTGAGGGAAATACCTGGCACATCTTCTCAGGCTTTACTTTTCTCTGGGAGATGAAATGCTCTACATGATAGAATGTAAATATTCAGTTTTGCATCCATTGCCAATGGCAGTTTAAAAGATTCTGCTGGGATGGAATAGTTAGGGAAACCTTCCAGGAGGAGGCAATGCTTGGATTGAATGGGAGGAGTGAGATTGGAGTAGTGAGCCTTTATAGAGGGATAGAAGAAAAGCCAGGCCAGAGGGTCCTTTTATAGAATTGCAGTTTTCATAGTCCATTTTTAATATTCTTTACTGTTGTATAAAGTGTATTTTAGTTTAAAAATAGCTTTGGCCCAACTGGCATCATAAAAATGTTCATTCAGTGAAATTTGTTATACAATATATTAACATGTATAATATCTGTCAATGTGTGTAGTATGTAGCTTTTTGCCCTCTAAATTTTTTGTGGCAAACATTTGAAATCTCTAACTTTACATCGAGTGGAAATGTTGTAACTTACCTACATAGCCCTCTATTGCCTGGCATTTTTCTTTCCTATAAAGTTATTTTTTTTTTTTTAAAGTTAAGTTGAAGCTTTGTATGGACACCTCATGAGTTGGTACCATCATTTCTCTCCTCCCTGCCTCCATTCCACTGAGGACCCTTTGGACTAGTAATAACTCAGCAGTGTGGGTTATGAGTTGTGAAAGCAGCAGTCAATCAAAATGCCTCTGGATACCCCCTCTCACCCTGTGGCTTTTACAATCTTTCTGCCCCTTCTGCAAAATTCCATGAGCTGTGGTGAGTGTGTTTTAAGCCTACTTTAATGTTGAACTCTCAACAGCTTCTGGCTTTCTGCTTTGGTACATTTTGAGTACCCTCTGTCTCCATCACCCTGGTGCAGGTTGTCAGGCTTGCCATGGAAGCAACACTCCTGCTCATCACCCCAATTCCTCTGTGGTTTCACTTGGGCCCTAGCTGATGTGTGAGGGGTGGTTCATCATCTCCTGCCCAGGAGTCAGCTATCTTTCCTTGTCTTGTTGATAGATCTTGGTTGTCCTGAGTTTTTGCTGACTTCTGAAAAATGAAAACATTCTCCAATGGAGAGTGAGATCAGCATACGTTAAAGGGGATAAGTATTATTAATTTAGAGATCTTAATGGGTGTAGCCTCTGTTTTCACCAAAGACTAGTGTGAGCTTTTCGTCTATGATCTTTGTCTCCATAGGATTCTGACTCAGTTCCCGGTTCCAGCTATGGGTTCCTTTTCACAGAGCAGGTCTCTTAGCCAATCAGAGAGCCATTGGTTACCCACCTAGGATAGTGCCATTATTGCACAGGTGTGTATGTCTTGTCAGGCTGATTGCTTTCATGTAGCAGTGTCCCCTGCTTGCTCACAATGTTGTTGGCCATTTCCCTCTAGTAGCTCATGTAGTGCTTTCCATCACTGTACGAGCTAACCATCTGGGAACTGGCTTCCTTCCACATTCCAGTGGGATCTCTTGATGTTCTCTGTTGGCAGCATGTGGTATCTTCAGCCATAGGGTCTTAACTTTTACCTCAGGTGGTCAGTCAAGTGCTTTGGCAGAAGCCTGTCTTGTTTGGGGGATCTCATAGGTCTCTCCAATCAACAGCTCAGTGTGGGTTGTAACTGATTTTTGGTACTGGGAGTTACAAGCCACAGCTGAATGTTTTAGGGTTAGGCTTCAACCTACACTCTCCAGGGCCCTTCTTACCAGATGATTCCCCCCTCCTCAGTACTCCTGTTGAGGGATATATATTTTAGTCTGCTATCCCAGAGGAAGATTCTATGGTCCCAATTCATTTTGGATTTAGTTTTGTGTGTATCTCCCTTCTTCCCCATCTTCACATTTCCCTTCCCCCTAACATTTCCATCCCAATTATCTGTCCCTCAAGTAGCCTGCCAAGTATGACCAGGCATTTTTGATTCCATAGTTCACTTACTCATATAAACATTCTCCTTACTCTCCCCTTCTCTCTCTCCTCCTGCTTTCTTCCCTCCCTTCAGGATCTCACTGCAGTCCTGGCTTGCCTAAAACTCACTGTGTAGTCCAGGCTGGTTTTGAACTCATAGCCATGGTGATCCTCCTGCCTCAGCCTCCCTAGTGCAGGGATTATAGACATGAGCCACCATGCCTGGCTTCAGACTATTTTTTCTTGGATTTTGCCTTACAACAAAATGTACCTTTCTTTGAGCACCTGCTCATCTTCCTCCAAACTTGTGGCTCTTAAGGAAGCTGCCAATGATGGCACACACATCCGCACACACTCCTACCAAAGCAGACGGCATATGACCCAGGCTCTGCTGCTTAGAACCTCACTGTTTGGCCATGCTGGTGTGCAGTGTGTATCTTTCTTCCTTTCCTGCAATCCACTGGCTTATTTTGCTTAAATGCTTTTCACTTGCGTCTATTTTCCTGCAAATGTCATTATTTCATTCTTTATGGCTACATAAAACTCTATAGTGTATATGTGCCACATTTTCTTTATCCATTCATCTGTTGATGGCTATATAGGTTGATTCTAGTTCTTAGCCTTTATGAATAGAGTAACATGGAACATGGATGTATAGGTGTGTCTCTATGGAAGGATGAGAGTTCTCTGAGTATGTGGCCAGGAGTTGTATAGCTAGGTCATATGTAGTTTTATTTTTAGTTCTTTGAGGATCCACACTGATTCCTGTAATGGCTATTCTAGTTTACACTTGCACTAACAGTGAATAAGGTTTCCTCTTTTCCCATATCCTTGCCAGCATTTGCAGTTACTTATTTTATTGATGATGGTCATTCTGACTGGGTTGAGATGGAATCTTAAAGCAATTTTAATTTACATTTCACTGATGGCTAAGGATGTTGGACACTCTTTCAAAGTATTTATTGGCCATTTGTGTTTCTTCTTTTGATGACTATCCAGTTTATTAGCTTATTTTAGGTTGGATGATTTGTTTGTTTGTTTGTTTTTTGGTATTTAGTTTTTGCAGCTTTTTTTATATATCTGTGACAGTAATGTGCGTCTGGGCTGAAGCATACTCTAAGCCACATCTGTGAGGATGCTCCACAATTCAGCTTTGCACCTCTCATAGGTAGGAAATAGTGGTAAGAAAAGCACAGGCCTTATTCTCAGCCTATATTCAGCTCTACCCGCAGCACCCTTTTTGATAATGAAAATTGATGTTCAGAGTGATGGAAATAAAGCAGGTATGATCCCCCGCTGGAGATTGTACTTTGCAGGACACAAAGCTGCCAGCCATTTTTCACATGTAGCCACAACTCCACATTCGGGTAAAGATGATGTTATTCCTATTTACAGATTAACATGATCTTCATAATTTAAGTGGCTTGACCATGATCACCTAGAAAATAACACACAGGTGGTTTGGATCTGGTCTCAGGACACTAAGTTCATGACTTTGCCCAAGATACTTGGCTGTGACTGTGGTAACCCAACAGTAGCTGCTTTTGGAAAAAAGAAAGATTTTAATATCCTCAGCTTTTAGCCGACCAGAATATGTTCTCCAAAAAACCAGCAAGTGTTCTGGCTAATTGAAGCTTTAAAAGTGTGACTTGCTACTTTCTGTGTTTCACAAAGGCTTGTGGAGGTTTATAGAAAGTCATAAGATTAAATGAGATTAAGAATAAAGATAAAGGCAGTAGGATCAAAGAAAAACAGGGAGACTAGGAACGTGGAACCATAGGGTGTTTGTCATGCAGGTTGTTATGTCTTGCATAGCGCTGAGGAAGAGTACTAGAATCCAGCTGGTAGCTCCTGGCAGCAAGAGTAGAAAAGGAAATTGAGGCACAAGGTCTTCAGTGTGTGTGTGACATGGGCATATTAAGATAACACTTACGTTCACTGTTGAGATGACTGCGGCCTGAGGGAAGCATTGCCTGTGGTGGGCTCTTATAAAGAGAATTGAGCAGTGTACAGTGTACAGAGGCTTCAACAATAGCCATTCAATCCAGACAGTTCTGCTTAGGGTGCGATCGATGCTGTCCATGCTGGTGAGCTTGTCAGTGTGAGGTTTTTCAATTCTTGGGACTGAGTTTAACTATTTTCTCTTTTCTTGAACAAGAGCTTCACAATCAGTTGCAAATACTGCACCCCTGTTTCTAGGTGAGCCCTGACTTAAAGTCTGCACAGAGGCCCCTTAGCAAGCCCTCCTAGTTTGTGTGATATTCCTATAAGGCTGATGATAAGCCAACCAGTCCTGCTTTGAATGTGATCAGGCCATCACATCCTTTGCTCCTACCCAAAGCATGCATTGCCAGTCTTATTGTGGGAGGAGACAATGTCTTTGTTGAAAACAGCTTTGATCAGAGATGGATGGATGCTGTGTGTCTGATTGCCATGAGGGTCAGTTCTCATGCTTAATTTCCTGTGATGACAGACCTAGTCCCAGTTGGCTCAGCATTGCCATGATGTGCAGGTTGTCAGTTTATTCAACACATACTATTGAGCATTTGCAGTGTGCAGGCACTGTTGGTAGGCTCTGGTGAATACATCAGTGCTTTCCTGGGGACTCTTTTATATTGAGAAAGCCCCCCCCCCCCAAATGAGGGTCAGCCTCCCCTATTGTGTTATTATACCTCCTTGCCACCAGAGGGACCCATATTCCTTCAAGGCCTTTGTAAAGAAAACATCATTCCCTGTTCAGTATCCTGACTGGAATTTCAAGTGTCCTGACCTCTGTAACCTGTGACAGGAAGGTGGCTTGGATCTCTAATGTTCTGCCCTCACATTTATGATTTAGATGCAGTGTTTGCTCCAAGAGACTTAAGACTCTCCTGCTTTTAGCCGTGCATTCATTGGTCGTGGTGGTGGTAGTGGTGGTGGTGGTTTGTTTGGTGAAGGGTGTGGGGATCTTTACTTGAGATTGCCGCCTCTGACTCAGGTAGTCGGTGTTCTACTCTGCACAGGTGAGAACAAGAGCAAATCACTTCATTTTGTCCTGTATAGCAGTGTGTAGGCCTTGGCTGAACTGCTGTCCCCAGACTGTCTAGCAGTATTCACATTGCCATGGAGCCTGTCATCTGCTGCCCTGACGTTTGTGTGCTATAGTACCTGGGCACTAAGCTCTGTGGGATGCATTTGCTGGCTAACTAATTGTTACCATCACCCAATTGGTCAATTGTCTTTTCTAGGAGTGGGTTTAAATTTCAGGGTAATTTGGCCTAGATCTGTGACATCATGACACTTAGTGATGGATAACCCGGATGAGATTGGGTTGGCATCTAGTACATTTCCTGGGGAGACATAATCAAAACATGGCATTTGGAAATAGCATCTCAGGCTGGTGTCTCATAGTGAAGACCATGGACCTGGGATGATATATATATTTGAACATGGACTGCTTCATGAATTTGCGTGTCATTCTTGTGCAGGGGCCATGCTAATCTCTGTATTTTTCCAATTTTAGTATATGTGCTGCCAAAGCGAGCACTGGGATGATAAATTTTTTTCAAGGTCAAAATCTCACCCTGGTTTTTATTTTTTAAAAAATAGGTTTGCATTGAGTTGGCATACTATAATATAATGTTTAAGTAGACTTTGTGGAAGTTCTGACCTTGTAAATTGGTTTCTTATAAGCGAACCTGTTGTCAAGACTTTGGAGTCACACTGGATTGAGTCCCAGCTCCATCACTTACTAGCCGTTGGACTGTGAACCTGAACCTCGGCCTCTCTCAACTGTGGTGTTCATTCTTATCAGTAGAACAGGGATTAGTTGTAAGGATTATGTGCGATAAGGTAAGCTTGGCACATCACAAGTGATCAATAAGTGGAGAAATATATCAATTTTAGTAGGTGCCTTTGCAATGGTAGAAACCAGTGCTGGACTTGAGTTTTACTTAGAGATGCTTGACCTCTTTGCCAACTGCTTAAGTTCTCTAAATAAATGTTTGCCTTCCTAAAATGGAGTCGATTGTATCTATTTTAACATTTGATGAGTAATAAAATTTATAATTTGTGAGAAAAAGCCTACTGTGATTATTGTCACTGAGAGGTGAGTGCTCTCAGCAATCACATTTCTCATCTGCTTGCTTGCTTTCCTGTTTTTAGTTGTGTGGTTAGGTGTTGGCCAAGGACTGCAAATGACAAACCACTGTCTACTGGAGACCACTGGATGGTGCTGACTAGTAAATGCAGTAACCCAGGCCGCATCTTCTGTGATCAGCACTATCCTCTGCTCTGAGGAGCCTGCTTGTCCATTCCTGTCCAGCTGTTGACCTCCGAATGCCCCAGGGGGAGAGGTTGGACAGCTTTCTGGCTCCTGCCCGAGGCTGCTAGTAAAGCTGCTTTGAAAGTCTGCCTTCTCTGTTTTGTGATGGCACTTCTGACTACATTTTATCACCTCTGTGCCAGGCTCTGCCCTGGGCACAGGGTTTAGAGGACTGAATCAAATCAGACGGTCTCTGAAGGCATCTAGTGGAGAAATGTGATAGAGATACAGACAGTACTGATTAAAATATGGTTTGATTAGTGCCGATAGGAGGGTGAACCAAATGCCTTGGGAGTACAGAGAATGGCACTGTGCTAAGAGCCAGGAAGGTGGGTTGGAGCCTGTTCTTAACAATGTGCCTCTTGTTCGCCCTGAGGTGGGAAGTGGAAATGCATTCCTTATCCAGGGAAGGTGTCTGCTACTTCCAGGGGAACCCAAAGGAGCTTGTCAGGGAAGAGTGGGTGGGCTAGCCTGCTTCCTTATTCTTCCAGGTGTGCTGTTAGATGTGCTGTCCTGTGTGCTGTCTGACTGCTGGGCCTTGACACTCAGCTGGAGCTCCTTTGTCTGTTCTTCCCCAGATGAGGTGTCATATAGCTCAGGTTGGTCTTGAACTCACTGTGTAGCCAAGGGTGATCTCGAACTCCTGGTCCTGGTCCTGGTCCTGGTCCTGGTCCTTGTCCTTCTCCTCCTCCTCCACCTCCCAAGTGCAGGAATGAGAGGCAAGTACCACCGTGTATTCATAGTGGTCAAGGTCCCACTGTATCCTATGCTCAGGACTTGGGGAACCTTCACAGTCAGCACCATGCAGTGTGTCCCAGTTGTCAGTCTCTATGCAGGATACAAGATAGTTCCAGGGCTTTGATTGCTTTATTATTATTATTATTATTACTATTATTATTATTATTTGGTTTTTTTCGAGGTAGGGTCTCACTCTAGTTCAGGCTGACCTGGAATTCACTCTGTAGTCTCAGGGTGGCCTTGAACTCATGGCAATCCTCCTACCTCTGCCTCCCAAGTGCTGGGATTAAAGGCGTGAGCCACCACGCCTGGCTTTTTTTTGCTTTATTATTTAAGTGAACTCAGGGAAAGAAAAAAAGGAAGTGGAGCTGTCCAGAGTGAAGTGGGGTGGGAGGCTTTTCCACCATTTTCTGTGGCAGCTCGGAGGCTCCGTGGAGCATGGCTTACACACCACCTCTCATGCTGACTGTAGAAATTCTTCTCACATTCCTGAGCACCTATACCTCATTAAGATTTTGAAGCAGTTTCCTTTGTGTATTTAAAAGTAACCACAGAGCACTTTGACAAGCTTTCTCACAGTGAAAGCTGATAAGTAGAAATTTGATGGATGAGAACCTTCTCATTCTCCATCTGGCCAGAGATAAAACAGAGTAGCTGGATGGAGAAGGAAGTTTGAGGGTCTGGCTTTTCATTTCTAATGTGATTCTAAGATTTTAGGGATATTTTATTTTTTAAATAATCTACTTCTTAAAACTAGCTGTCTGCTCTGAGGGTCCTGATATGCAAAGGCAGCTCTCAGTTCAGTGCTGGCCCAGAGTGCACCTGTGGATCTTAAAGGCAAATTGCCCATTAGTGTAGAAAGCCAGGCCTGCAGTGGATGTCGTCGTGTGCACCTTACTGTGCAGCATCACTGTAGAGCAAGGTGGGAGCCTGGTGGAGGACTGAGTTTTCCAAACATGCTCTCAACCCTTTATTCAAAAGCAGATACAACAGGTGCACCCAAGGGGGCTCTACAGATTCTTTACAATGGCAGCTTTTTTGTGTTAAAAGCAAATACAAATGTCTGTACACTTCCCCATGCCTGCCGAGTCAGTTTCTGGAGGAGCATGTAGTTAGATGATTCTCATCGCTAGCTGGGTTTGGATATTCCTACAGGGCTCAGTTTGAAAAATCACTGGTGTGAGCTGGGTATGGTGGTGCACATGTGTAATCCTGGCACTGGAAAGTAGAGGTAGGAGGACCAGGAGTTCAAGGTCCTCTTCAGCTACATAGTGGACAGCTTGGGCTATGTAAGACCAAGTTTCTAAAATCTATACAAACCCCATTGGTATGATAAAAAGAACACTAGAAGATTGGGCTTCATTAATATTGATTTGTTTAACATAATAATTGTACAAATTAATGGAATTGCTCTGATATTTCCATGCTTTCATTATTTATTGATGTGCCCATCGACCTTATACCTTTGTGTTCTTCGCAGGCCCCCAACACCTTTCCTGTTTGCTAGGAATAATCTTCTACCCTTGTGTCCTCCCCAGTCCCCCACACCTTTCTTATCCCTTAGGAATAACTCTTTTACTTTCAGTTACTTCTGTTCCTTTTTTAAAGTTTCACATATGATGGTTGTTCTCTCTGTGGCTTATTTTGCATATTATGATGTCCTTCAGTTCCTATTTGCTATAGGTGCCAGGATTTCATTCTTTTTTAATGGCAAATAATGTACTAGTTAGTGTGTACATGCTATTATCCATTCTTCTGTTGATGGGCACTTGGGCTGATTGTGCATCTTAGTTGTTGTGAGCAGTGCCATAATAATCATGTTTGGTAGCTATGTCTTTCATATGATGACTTCATGTTCTTTGGATATATACCCAGGTGGGATAGCTGGATTGTAAGTTACTTTTATTTTATTTAAAAAAAAAACATTTTGAGAGAGAGAGAGAGAGAGAGAGAGAGAGAGACAGACAAAGAGACAAAGAGAGTGAGTATGGGCACTCAAGGGCGTCCTACCACTGCAAACAAACCCCAGAGTCTTGTGCCACTGTGCATTTGGCTTTACTTGGGTATTGAAGAACTGAAGCAGGGCCATGAGGCTTTGCAAGCAAGCACCTTTAACCACTGAGCCATCTCTAGTCCCTGTTGGTTTGATTTTTAGATTTTTTTGTTTTGCTTTGTTTTCAAATGGAGGAAGCTTCATTATGTTTTCTATAGTGGATATACAAATCAACATGCCCATCAGCAGTGTGTAAGGGTTCCTTTTTTTCCCACATCCTCACCAGTATTTATTACCTTGTCTTTGTGTGTGTGTGTGTGTGTGTGTGTGTGTGTGTGTGTGTGTGTGTGTACACACTATTGAGTGTATGCCTGTGTGTATGTGGGTACGAGTGTGGCGACCAAAGATTGACATGAGTGTTATCCTTGATCTTGCTCCTTTTTATTTACTGTGGCAGGTCTGTCACCTGAACTCAGAGTTCCTTTAGAGAAGTTTTCTTTTATCTCATTGACTAGTTTTTCTATTCCCTTAACCTTGATTTCTTCCTCATTGCTGATGATACAGTATCCCCCAAATCTTGTGTGCTTTCTCATTATTTTCTTTTTTTTTTTTAAACTCTTGTCTTTAAGCTCCAATATTCTTTTTCCTCCTTGAATGAGTCTGTTAAGGCTTTCTACTAAATTTAAAAAAAAATCTGATTTATTGAGTTCATTTCAAAATTTCAGATTGGTTCTTTTTCAAAATTTCTCTCTCTGAATTTCTTACTCATATCCTGCATTTTCTTCCTAACTGTTCATCTATATACTCCTGCTCTTAGTGGCCTTTAAAAAAAATCATTCTTTTGAATGATCAGGAATTTTATTTACTTTCATAGCTCTAGAATTAAAAAGTTAAGATCTTTAGGAGGTTAGACTTTTTTCTTTGATACACAAATAGAATTTGTATATATATTTTAAAAATTTATTTAGATGGGTGTGGTGGCACATGCCTTTAATCCCAGCACTTGGGAGGCAGAGGTAGGAGGATCACTGTGAATTCAAGGCCACTCTGAGACTACATAGTGAATTCTAGGTCAGCCTGGGCTAGAGCGAGACCCCACCTCAAAAACCAAATATATATTTATTTATTTGAGAGAGGGAGAGGGTATATGGGCGTGTCAAGGCTTCTTTCCACTATAGATGAACTCCAGACGCATGTGCTATTTTGTGTCTGGCTTTACATGTGTACTTGAGAATCTAAGCTAAGATGACAGGCTTTGCAAGCAAGTACTTTAAACTGCTGAGCCATCTCCCCAGTCCCTGAAGTTAATATACTTTAATAACATTGTTTTAAATCCTTATTTTACAAACTTTTACCTGAATCTTTGGTTTAGTTTTTTGAGCTTCTTGGATTTGACATTTTAAGAGGCCGATTGTTATTGGCCAGAGTAATTAGGGAGGGCTTTGTGGAAGACACAGTTCTTGGTTGTACCTTGAAAGGTAGCATGCTATTTCCAGATGCAGTTTGGGGGAATTTTATAACACATTTTCAAGGTGGAGTGGCCTGGGTGGAGCCAAGCAGAGAGCCTGGAAATTATATGAGTAAAGAGGTTGGGTGAGGGGCACCTGTTGGAGATAAAGCTGAAAGTTAAGTTGAAACCCACTGGTTAGAGCCTAGAATGTCCTGCTGATCATGAGAGCTTTGTTCTGCAGTTAAAGGTCTATATGTGGTTTGGTGGGATGAACCCAGGGTCAGGGAGACAGAGAGTTAGGAAGCTGCTGCATCTACCCAGGTGAGAGCTGTGTTCTGAAGAAGGCAATGGGGTCGATGTAAAGTGAGACGAGAGACTGGGTTCCGAATTCTGCAGCTTCTGTCCTCTGTGTGTCTAAGCCCTTCTTGATGGGAGGTTGCAAATCTGATTAGAATGAAGGATAGTCATTGGCTATCCTTGTTAATTGGGTGGGGAGTATGGTAACTTTTAAGGCTCCAGATTTGTTTTCCTGTTGGTCCAGACCGACTTCCTCATTTCCTCATTAGTCTTCTCTGCCTGCTTCTGGTCAGTCTTCTTGAATACCAGTGACTGGTGGCTTCCTTAAGCTGCATATGCTCCCCCATCCCTGCCCCCTTTTTAAACAGTGATAGCAGCAAAGAAACTTCAAACCTTAAATTTCACGAGAAAATTCTGCTTTGGATACTTGATTGTCACAGAACTATTCCTGACTATCATTCTGCTGTTTCTTATGTACAACTCCTGTGAACTGTGGGGTGGCAGGAATGGATGACAGGGCAGGATTTGGGCATTCTTAGCTACAAAAAGCTCCAAGTCCTAACTCCATCTCTCATTTGCTCTGTAAGGATGTGCTTTGTAAGGATGTGTAAAGCTGTTGGATGACAGTGTATGTGAGAGGGGAAGGTGTACCCCTTGGCTGCCAAGGGAAACCTGGGAGTGGGGTGAGCCTGGGACACCATTGTTTGTTGTGAGCCAGCCTTTGTGCCAGGCCTCCATCCTTTCATTTCATCCTCAAGGGCCCTAGAAGCCACATTGTCATCTGCTTTGTTGGAAGGCAGCAGTCCATAATGCTTTTCTGTTTTAAGTTCTTGTGTGGTGTATGTGAATGTGCTTGTGTGTTCAAGTGGAAGTCAGAACAAACTTGGAATGGTGGTCTTCTTCCACCTTATATGAGACAGAATCTCTCTCATTCCTGTTTGCCACTGGGAATGTCAGACTGGTTGGCCTACGAGTTTCTGGACTCTGCTCCCTGTCTCCCATTGCCATAGGTGCATTGGGATTACTTTACATCTGTCTTCATGTAGGTGCTCTGGATTCAAACTCCAGTCAGCAGGCTTGTCGAGCAAGTGTCTTTAACCACTGGGCAATCTTCTCAGCCCCATGATTTTAAGTTTCCTTTCCATGGTTTCATAGCTACTTAGCAGTTGGGACAGAATTCAAGGCAAAGTCTGTCTTCACAGTCCTGGAATATTGAAGGGATTTGGGGAAACCACCCAAGATCATTAGCTTTTAGTTCTGGTTTTGCTTCAGCAAGACATGCCATCTCCATGTCTCCCCCAAACCATCATAACTCTGCTGGTTGCTGGAGCATGGGCCTGTTAGCTGTCTTTGTGTTGCCATGACAGCTGCTTTTCATCACACACCTTCTCCCATTTCAAGTGTCTTTCTGTCTTCATAGTTCTTGGATCACTGGCCACAGGCCACACAAGATCCTGTTCCTGCCCTGACTACATGGCAGGAGGCCCCAGTCTTAGGCTGAGTATTCCATCAGTCCAAGTTTTTGAAAAATTATAAAATTGGCTTGTAATATTGGAATTGACCAATGAAAGCCTATGAAAGACCAATAAATGCCTATGAAAAAAGCCAATGAAAGCCTATGAAAAAAATTGACCAACGAAAGCCTATGAAAGATCAATGAAAGCCATCAAGTGGTTTCATACATTTTCTGTGTGTATGCAATTGGGTGGCAAGCACACAGAATTAGGGGTTATATTGACTTATTTTGGAATTTCAATATTAGAAATTATATGAACTTTTGCCCAAATCTGTCAATCTCTATATGCGTTGATTTCTTTTCTGTAAAAATAAGACTAATATACATACCATGTAGACAGTCATCAGGTTTCAAGATATTTCATATAAAAATGCTTGGGCCTGTACTTGGCTCATAGCTGGTGAAATGGTGACTTCCATTACTGATGATTATAATAAGGGAAGTGGCTTATCCTCTTGGGTGTCTTGACTTTCCTCAACACCTTGATGATGATGTGGGCCCTTTACCCACAATGCATGCATACATACAAACAAATTTGCACAGAGTACTAAGGGCTAGTAGACCTTACGTTAAGTCCCTTAGTCATGGGGGGGGGGTTTACAAAACTACATACTCTTTGTAGAATTGTGGAACAGATAATTTGCATGTTTTCAATTCCATTGGGTTTGGGGGATAATTTGAAGACTGAAGTGTAAGATCTGAAACTGCAAAGCTACCTGAAGAAAACAGTAGGAAAGGTTTATGACATTGGTCTAGGCAGTGACTTTTGGGATATGATTCTAATAAAAGTACAAAAAACCGCTGAAGGCTCCTGCAGAGGAAAGGAAACATTTAACAGAGTGAAGAATAGCATGTAGAACAGGAGAATATTTATAATCCATATATCTCATATATCCAAATACATAGAAATTTAAACAACTCATTAGTAAGAAAACAACCAGATTAAAAAATGTGCACAGGACCAGGAACTGGATAGATTATTCAGTAGGTAAGTGTGCCTCCTGCACAGCACATGAAAGCCAAAGGGGTCCGAGACTGCCTGGCGCAGGTCAAATCTCCAGATCCCAGGTAAGACAGCTGAGTGTGTCCTGCAGAGGAGCAGAGGCCAGAGAATCATTGAATTCCACAAGCCCTGGAACTAGTAACAAGAGACTCTGACTCAAAAGAAGACCAGGAGGAAAAGTGATGGTGCAGGACACCTGACATTCCACTCAGGCCAATGCAGGCGAGCACATGCGCGCATGCACGCACGCACGCACGTGCGTGCACACCCCCCCCCACACACACATGGAAATTGAATAATAATAAAAAGAGGCATGGAGAGACGGTTCAGTGGTTAAAACATTATCTTGCAAAGCCTAAGGACCTGGGTTCAATTCCCCAGTACCCTTGTAAAGCCAGATGCACAAGGTGGTGGTGCATATGTCTGGAGTTCATTTGCCATGGTTTGAGGCCCTGGCATACCTATTCTCTCTCTCTCTTTCTCTTTCTCTCTCTCTCTCTCTCTCTCTCTGCTCATTTAAAAAAAAATTATTTATGAGAAAGGACCTGTGTAGCCTTTTCTCAAATGAAGGACATGTAAATAGCCATTCTGTTTATGAAAAGATGCTCAACTTTACTTGTTATGGAAATGCAAATTATAATCACAATGAGATAACACCTCACAGCTGTTAGGGTATGGCAATAACCCATATATAAAGGCTATTATATACATCAATAAAATATGTACATCAATTAAAAAGAGGAAAGATCCAGACACAGAGGAGGATGTGGAGAAAGGGACCTCCTGCACACTGCTGGTGGGAATATAAATCAGTGTAATCATTTCAGAGAACAGTGTGGCAATTCCTCAAAAGTTGAAAATAGAATTATCACTTGGTCCAGTGATAAAGTAATGTATCTTCACTCTGATTTTTTTGTTCATTACAATGCCATTCACAATGGAAGAAATGGAAACAACCTAAGTGCATAAGGAAAATAAGTATGTAGATACACGAAGTGAAATATTATTCATCGAATAAAAGAAATGTTATTTATAATGATAGGGATGAACCTGAAATCTAATAATGCACATAGAGAGTAGGTGAAGGGTGGGGGAAATGTTGACCAAAGGGTACAAAGTTTTAATTAAACAGAATAAGATTATAGATCCATTGCATGTCATGTTTAACATAATATATTTTATATTTCAAAATTGCTAAAAGAACAAATTTTAGTCACTACAAAAGATATTTGAAGTGATAGATGTGTTAATTAGCTTGATAGAATCATTCTAGAGTGTATTCATATATCAAAACATCTCATTTTACCCATAAATATAATTACTATTTATTGATTATAATAAAATCTTAATATTCACAACCAAAATAAAATTACAAAGAACACATAATCTTTCCAGGGTGGTATGCAAATTTATTGACTTTAAAGAGGTACACTCAAATGCTGTCTTAACATAAGATCTTACAAATGGATGCTTTTTTATAACAACTTTTGTGGCTTCCAGATATGAGCGTTGGATGGTTCAATTAAGTGGGTTGGGGCCATTGCATTGGTCAGTGATGCAGAAGGGATTGAGGCCCATTTTTGGTGTGGGTGTGGGCTGAGAGGTTTTGGAATCAGATAGCTAGGTTCAGGCAAGTACTGTTCCTCAGTCATTGTGAACGTGGGTCAGTTAGTCTCAGCCTCTTTGCTCAATCATAAACTGGGAGCAGGGCTGGGATTGTCGAGCAGTAGTAGGACACTGCACTAACATATGTGAAGCCCTGATTTCTACCCATGCTGCTCTGTTCCCTCATTTGCTTCCTCATTTATATCCTCATTCATTCATGCCCACCATGCATTCATTTCCCTCATTTGTGCTTGCAGTAGGTATCTATTGCGTACTTTTCTGATTATCTATTTCTGCATGACAAATTACCCCCAAAGTTGTGTCTTAAATAATTAACTTTGTTCTAGCTCATGTTATTGGTAAGGATTTGAGCAGGGTTCTGTGCATAGTTTTCTGCTCTGCATGGCTCAGGTCATGGACAGTACTCGGTTCTGTGTGGGCTGGTCTATGCTCGTACCACTCTCTTACATGGCGGTCTTAAGAGAGAATTCCCAAGAGATGAGAGTTGGAAGGTGGCGGTTTTCTAAGGCCTGGGTGGAGAAACTGGCCCGGTGTACACTTGGCCATAGTCCGGTTGCAGTAGTCACTGTACTAAGCTTCACTAGAAGAGTTTATGGCTTTATCTGCTGCCCACAGTGTTTCCTCTGTAAGGTATCGTTCTAGGTTCTGAAGTCGTAGCCATAAACAAAATACACTCTGCCTTCATGGGGCTTACAAAATATACCCTAAACAAAATGGGTACATAAATGACATCCTTACTATATTATATATTAGGACATGCTGCAACGAGAGGATGAAGGGAAGGATGTGGAGAAGGGAGTTGAGAGAAGGGAGGCCAGGAAAGACTGGAGTGATAGGCACGGATTTGTAGGAGGTGAGGGGCAGCCCTTAATTTCATGTAGACAGAGCAGGTGTGACGAGCATGAGTGGTTGCATACCTGGTATGTAAGCCCCAGCAAGATTTGTAACAAGGAACAGAACAATCCCAAGGGACAATGCAGTGAAGTCTGTGAGTCAGGGTACCTCTTCTTTAATGGCTTTAGTTAAGATGGATGAACTTGCTAGGTGTTCTGCCCTGTGGGTGAATTGAATCTGTGGCTAAGTGATCCTTGAGGGGCAACTTTTTGTTCCAAGTGTTTTGAAATTTTTGTCAGCAAAAACAATTTGCAATTGTCAAATATATAACAACGTGGTTGGCAGTCAAGGTAATGCAGATTAGAACCCTTGTGAAAACCATTACATATTAATTACCTTAGCAAACATTTTAGAAAATATTTTCACTGAGGATGTGATGAGATAAATACCTTGCATTTTGGTAGTAACATTTCAACCACTGCCTTTCGGGAAGATTTTTCTTTTTTGGTTGATAGAATCCTCAAAATAAGCATATCCTTTGACCTAGAAATTCCTCTCTTGGAGATTTAGCTGGGAAGTGAAATCTAAAGCTAAATAGGTACCTATAGTCATAAAACCCAACAAACCATCCCAGCACTGAGCTATATGTAGGGGCATATGGTTGGAGACAGTGAGCAGCAAATTATTCTGTGAATTATGCTATAGTCATTAAAATTGCTAAATAAAATTGTATGGATTTTTTTAATCTTTATTTTTGACAGGATCTCTCTATAATAGCCCTGGTTAGCTAGGAATTCACTGTGTAGACCATGCTGGCATTGAACCTGCAGCTACTCTCCTTCCTCCTTCTCTTGAGTGCTAGACTATTTTTACTTCAAAAAATGCATTGATAGTGTTATGATTTAGGAAATGTGTTTTGATCCTGAATTACCCTGTCTTATTCCCTCAATCCTGTTGAACTGCTTCTTCCCAACTAGTCCTCTCCTCTGTTCGTGTCATTTTTTTTTCTTTTTCTTTCTTGAGGAGGAACTCATTGAATTTGGGTTGCTTGCATGAGCATGTGTGTGAGGTTATTTACTAGGTATGGACAACTTAACAGCATACACTACTGAAGAACGTCATTTCCCTTCCCCCTCGCAGGCATTAGCTGAGAGCAGTTCCTCCTGGGGTGGGGCTTTGTGAGCCCCTCCATCCTCAGTAGAAGGTGATGGGCCTGGTCTAGTGCAGGTGACCACAATTGAGTTAGTGAGTGCAAAGGCGTTACTTTTCCAGAAGACAGTGTTCCATGGCACTCCTCCCTATCCTCTGGCTCGTTCTTTCTTTCTGCCACCTGTTCCATGTTGTTCCGTGAGCCTCGGAAGGGGCGGTAGGTACATGTCCATTTATGGCTAAGAACTCAGTAGTCACTATAGAATTCGGACCGTTCTGAGCCTCTACTCTGCCTCCTCTACTCACTCAGAAAGAAGGCTCTCTGACTTACACAGAGAGCAGCACTGGTCTTGTGGATCCCTTGGCTCGGGAGCTCATTCCTTTCTCATGGGCTGAAAGGGTACCAGAGCCAGGCTGAAAGCTCATCTCCGCTGCTCTGTAGGCCTGTCTCATCTCTGCAATTCAAAACTTTCCCTGACTTTCTTCCTCAACTTTTCCTTGTCTTTCTTTTTCTGAGACGAGGATTAATTCTGTAGCAGACTGTTGGCCTTGAGTTGGTGATTTTTCTGCCCTAGTCTTCCAAGTCCTGGATTGCAGGCATGAACCATCACATCTGTCTTCTGTAGGCTTTTGTTTTGTACAGTACACGTGTGTGTTTGTATGTGTGTACATGTGGAGGCTAGACGTTTATGTTGAATGTCTTCTTCAATTGCTCTCCACCTTATTTTACCTGGAGTTCACTGATTCAGCTAGCTAGCTAGTCAGCAAGCCCCAGAGATCCACCTGTCTTGGCCTTTCCAGCACTGAGATTATAGACATGTGCAGGCATACCTGGCTATATTTTTAATTTTTTTATTTTTTAATATGTGGTCTGGGGATCAGGTACTTACTTGTACAACAAACATATTAGCCAATGAGTCATTTTTCCAGCCCATGCCTGGCTCTTTTGTGTGGGTGCTAGGGATCTGAGCTCAGGTCTTTTATGAATATATGAAAAGCACTTTAAGGAGCCATCTCCTTAACCCCTTCCTCCCCCCCCCTTTTTGGTATAAATTGTTCTTTTTATGTTCTTATTATTTACTTGCTGTGTTCTTTGTAGGCCATGGTATAATGGAATAAGTAAAAATGGAAAAACATCCAAACCAAAGTTATAGTGATATAAAAATTATCGCTGCAGATGGACAGTACCTGAAAGAAGCATTCACAATTTGAAAATGGTTTAATTAATGTTTGGCATGACTGTATTGTGGGATTGCCTTATTTCTTTAATTTCAGAATTCTGTTGTTGGTGCTTAGTATTATAGTTGGTTCCTGGTACCCATGGGTTTATATCCACAGATTTAACCTTTTTTAAAAAAATATTTATTCATTTTTCAAGCAGAGAGAGAGAGAGAGAGAGAGAGAGAGAGAGAGAGAGAGAGAGAGAGAGCGCAAGAGAGCGAGAGCGCACCAGGGCCACCACCTTGTGGGTCTGGCTTATGTGGGTCCTGGGGAATTGAACCCTGGGCCTTAGGCACCAGAGGCAAGTGCCTTAACCACAGAGCCATCTCTCTCCAGCCCAGATTTAACCATTTTGGGATCTAAACTATTTGAAATTTATTTATTGAACATGTACAGGCTTCTTGACATTACTCATTAACAACAGGGTATAGCAACTATTTCCATGGTGCTTGTATCATATTATGTAGTATACATACATGAGAGCTGACTAAAGTATATGGATGGCATGCAAATATGTACCTTTTTATGTAAGGGGCACGAGTGTCTGCTTTTGATAACTTCTAGAGCCCTGAAACCAAACCCTTAGGATAATCAAGGGACAAATATATATGTATAATTAAAATAACAAAGAGCAAATCAAACCCCTTTTTCTTCCTCAAAATGGCATTTCTGTTTATACTTTATAATTCATGATAGACTTGTGGTCTAATGTTAAAAGGTTTAGGACAGTTTTATCTTTTGGCTCAAGAAAAAACATTGGCATTTAATTTTAAAACTATTTGTTGTTTCTTCCAAATATTTGATAGTTCCTGATTTTGTGTTGTTGCCATTGATGATTGTTAGCGTTAAGAGATTTTATTAGTCTGATTTTATAGCTGAATACTTTCTATAATGACATACTTTTTTCTTCTTTTCAAGTTATTTACCCCTAGGTGAGTTCATACAAGAAGTACAAAAAACTAACAAGCAAAAAAAAAAAAAAAATCAGTTTTTTAGAATCCTCTAAAGGATATTAGCTTCTTCTTTTTAAAAATATTTTATTTATTCATTTTCAAGCATAGATACAGAGAGAGCGAGAGCGAGAGAAAGAGAGAGAGCACCAGGCCACCACCTTGTAAGTCTGGCTTATGTGGGTAATGGGCAATTGAACCCAGTGCCTTAGGCACTGGAAGCAAGTGCCTTAACCGCTGAGCCATCTCTCCAGCCCCGGATATTAGCTTCTTATTACTGCTATAACAGCTTTCACAAACTAGGCCAGCAGCTTTAACAATACAAATCTAAAGTCTTACTTTTCTTTTATTTATTTAATTATATATTTTTCCTTTATTGTCCGTTTTAGATACATTCAATGGGCCAATAATGAGTTGATATCCCCATTTCCCCAATTTCCCTCTTCCTTATCCCCAATCGGCTGGATAACCTTCTCCGTGGGCAGTCTGGATCAGTCCATGGGGTAGGGGTTATGGATAGCCTAGGGGTCAACCCGGTTCCACCCCCCCTTTGTATGTTGTTACTGAGGGGGGCCATGTGTCTGGTGGTTCTCCCCCACCATGTCTCTTAAAGTCTTTCTGCCCCTAAAGTCTTACTTTTCTAGGAGTCAGAGTTCTGAAATGAAGCAGGTCTCACTGTGTCCATGTGGAAGCATTCCTTCTGCAGGTTGTGGCTTCTGGAGACTTCCTGGCTTCTGGGTGTGGCCCCTCTCCATGTTCACTGCTGGCAATGCTTGCTGGAGCCTCTCTCTGCCTCCCTCTTCCACTTTTAAGGATCCTTGGAGTTTTATTGGGCCCACCTGGATGTCTTAGGCTACCTTTGTTACTTTAAGGAGAGCTAATTAGCAACCTTAACTTCACCTGTTACCTTTATTCCTTTTGCCATTTAGAGGTTAGAACGAGAACATTTTTGGGGAGCAGCTGTTCTGCCAGTCACATTGACCGAAAGCATTTTTCCCCCCTAAAGTTCCATTATCAATTCATATATATATATATATTGTGTGTGTGCGCGCACGCGCGTGCGTGCGCGCACGCATGAGGAGAAGGTTGAATCCAGGGCCTTACTCATCACTAAGCCTCTACCACTGAATCAGCTCCAGCACTGACTTTGGATCTTTATTGTTTATTTAATTGTTTTCAAGGTAGGGTTTCACTCTAGTCCAGGCTGGCCTTGAACTCACAGTGATCCTCCTACTTCTGCCTCCTGAGGGCTGGGGTTAAAGGCATGTGCTATCGTGTGTGGCTTGGATTTTTATTTTTATGTTTTATTGCAATTCTAATTTTACTCTCCTTAACAGTTAAAGGAGCTTATTCGGGATGACTCCTGAGCCCCTCAGATGTACACACTATAGTATTTGATAGCTTCCTTCCTCTCTAGTATAGATAGATGTCTGGCCTCATCTGGTATGGTTCTGCCCAAATCTGCCATCATCCTTTTCTCTGAGGAGAACTTAAGTGTGACTTTGAACGACCCAGAGAACCTGTGAAAACACCAGGTGATGGACCTATGTCCGAGGCTTGCACTTAGAGGAGGTTGCATTGGGTCCAACCTTTGCGTATTTTGTTGTCACTCGATGATGTTCCCTTTCAGGACTGGGTTACAGGAGCACATGGCCATACCCAGCTCTTTACATGGGGTTTGGGGATCCAGTTTCAGGCCCTCATGCTTGCACAGGAAGCACACTTAACTACTTGGCTATCACTCTAGCCCGGCAAAGATTAAAAAAAAAACAAAATTGTAATTCCTTTTGTCTTTAGAGGTACAAATTTCTCTGCCTTCAAGTTATTGAAATAGTTCCTCTTTGTTTGCTCAACAATGTTTGACTCATTTGCTTGCTTGCTCTGCTTTCAGATGTTTTTAAAAAGATGATTATGTAAAATTTTAAATGGTTTTAACACTTCATATGTAAAATGAGTTGTACCCTTTATTTCTCTCTTCTATCTTATTCTTGTACTTTATTGGAAATCACCTACTTTGTTTTATGGCTAAAAGAATAGCAGTATGCTATCATTACTTATTTCTCTTAGTTCACCCCTTAATCCTCACCTGCACTTAGTATATTCTACATATTATTATAGGGCAGACTATCTGTAGAGAGAGCTCATTCTTTTTCCTTTATACTTTATGAGTATTCTGTGGTGAGAATATACCACAGTTTATTCCTCTGTTGATGGACATTGGGGTTGTTTTCAGCCTTTTCCTTTTAGGAATAATGCTTCACTAATATAAATTACATATCTATACCTATATCTATATCTATATATCTATATCTACATCATCTATATCTGTATCTATCTATCTATCTATCTATTATAAATAGTACCTATTTCAAGGTAGTCACAATTTTTCTTACATTGTATTTTCCTGTTTTTTAAACCTTATAAGAAGAGTCTTTCTATTCTTCGTAAATATCATTGATAGCTTATTTCTGAAAGTAATGTAAGACACATGAACAAACTCAAACAAAAAGAGTAAGAGACTTAAGAAACTCAGAAGAAAAAAGTAAATGGAAAAAACACACAATCCCTCTACTTATGCATACTGCTATTATTTTGATGGGCTTTCTCAGAGTGTTAAAACATTGGTGTAAAAATTTAGAGAAAATCATTGTCCTACTATATATACAGCTTGAGATACCATTTACTTCTATCCATAATTGAGCTTTTTAAATACTCTTATGATTTTTTCTAGTATTTCTCTTTGGCTATTTAATTTTTTTCATCATTGTAAATAATACCATATAAATGCTTTTCTAAATTTCAGGTACTCTGAAAGTTGTTTTCAGAGATTCTAGATGAGAACCAAGTTTGTATTTATTAAATATAGCTAGTAGCTTATTCTCTCATTCTCTCATACCTGCCATACAGGTAAATGTCACCTTGAAAGTTTTGTCCCATCTTTTCCATCTTTTTCCTTTTTTTATGGTAGGACCTTAAAAATGAAGTTGAAAAATTACGTAATGAAGTGAATGAAAGAGAGAAAGCAATGGAGGATTACAAAAGCCTTTTGAATGAAAGCAATAAAAAAGTTCATAGTCAAGAGCAGCTGATCACATGTCTAATGGAAAGTGCCAAACAAAAGGACTTGATGCTTCAGGTACCGTATATTTCTCTTTTGTACTGAAATCTCTCTGTTGAAGCCAGGTGTGGTGGCCCATACTTAATGCCAGCACTTTGAGGGGCAGAGATAGGAGGATCACTGTGAGTTCAAGGCTAGCCTGGGACTATATAGTGAATTACAGGTCAGTCAGCCTGGGCTAGAGTTGAGTAACAGGAATCACAGGCGGAGCAGAGGGAGGAAGGATTTCTAAGTCACAGGAGACCCTTTCCCAGAACAGAAGGAAGCTGTTCCTATATCACAAGGAACTAAGGAAGGCCAACATGACAAATAGAGTCATTGTGAAATTTCAGAACAGGCCAATAAGGAAAGGCTCTGAAAGTCTTCCAGACAGGAAAATGTAGGCCACATACGAAGAACCAGACATCAAATGTCAGAATTCTGGACACCAGAAAACATGGATAACTGCTTTCTTTTTTTTTTTTTTTTTTAACTTTAATATTTATTGTCCATAATGAGTTACATTATTTAGTGGGCAAACCATGCGTTGTTATCCCGACTTCCCCAATTCCCCCCCTCCCCATCCCTGATCAGTTGTATATCCTCCTTCGTGGGCTGTCTGTATTAGTCCTTGTGGCAAGGGATCCTGTATATCTTAGTACTCATCCCGGTCTTCCT
>PVHP010021517.1:0-29364 GCA_004024765.1 Zapus hudsonius | reverse complement strand
CAGGATGCAGCGAGTGAGCTGGGGCCCATCTAACCCTACCAACCGACCGTAGGCTGATACCTGAGATTCTGGAAAGAGAGGAGCCACCACAGTCATAACGTGGAGCATCCATATGGAATCCCGCAGAGCAGGACGGGAGGAACGAGGGACCCACAGCCACAGACATTCAATCTACACTGGATAAGCCAGAGAGACAGATACCAACGATCCTTGACACAAAGACCCCCTAAAATCACGATCTTAAACCAGCCTTAACACTCGTCCACCACGAATCAGGGAACTATGCGGAAGAGGGGGCGGAAAGATTGTAAGAGCCGTGGTGGGGGAGACTATCCACAGGCTTGGTACCCTCCAGTATCAACACACCTGGGCCATGAGGACTGGACTAAGTACCAAACTATCCAGGGTCCCCTGCCACAGGGACTGATCCAGATGGCCCACGAAGGAGAATATCCAGCTGATTGGGGATGGGGAGGGGGGCGTTAGGGAATTGGGGATAACAACTCATTGTTTGCCCACTGAATAATGTAACTCATTATGGACAATAAATACATATTTAAGAGGAAAAAAAAATAACTAGCAAGCATTGGGTCATACTAAAGCCATAATAATACCATAGAGGCAGAGCCAGCAGGATGTGTGGGATCATATAGATCTGACAGCCAAGACTCACTTCACTTTATCTTTACATTAATGATTCACCCTTAAATTACCTTTATCATTTTATGTAAAATTTAAGTATGGGTTTGTGAACTTAAATTTCTAGAGAAGCACTGCATCTACTCTAAATAATACTGAATGGACTGTTAAAGAGCTGTAATTACAGAGCCATGGAATATTACAGTTCAGAGAAAATTACCTTGGGCTACCTTTAGCCCCTAAGTAGCCATTTATTGTCCACCTCTATATCTGACAAAGCACCCTGGTAACTATCCGTTGATCAGGTTTGACCTTTTTGGAATGTGTAAACAGACCCCCAGCTTCCATCCACCCAAGAGCTAAGAATGTTCCTCAAAGAGCATCTGAAGCCTGTGGTGGAGGTGTCTCCTCTTTGCTGTAGCCCGCTTACCTGATGGCTGGCCAATGTATTTGAGAAATACCTTAATTTATGACTTTCTTATGTTCTGTAACTAAAAAACCTTCGTGAAAGTGTTAAATGTGGGACCCTGCTGAGAGGCACTGAGAACATAGGGTTAAAGGAAAGCCGAGGCTGGCTCGAAACCCGATAATGATAATCTCATTCTGAGACTGGTAGGAGTTTTGGCCGTCTCCATCCTCACTAAACTCCACTGCCTAGTAGACCTCAAGAAACACTGATAAACCCAGGCACTTTAAGGCCTGAGTTTACTGGAGTTCACATAATTCAGCTATAAAGTAATAACAAACCTGGGCAATAAAAAAGTTTAAAGGTCACAGCTCCTCTACAGCCACTCCATCTGTTACATGCCCAGAGTCAGGTAACTCCCGCCATCTGGGGCTGAGAGAGTCCCTCCAACTTATTTATGTAAACCATGCATAGACAGGTTACTGGCCCCTGCCAATCTCATCAAGAGACATCCACAGACCACCCTGCCCCTACCAATCCCCTTGCTGCTTATGCCCTTACCCCTCCTTTTCCCTCTTAAATAAAAACACCCTTCCCAAAATAATAAATGAGCTCTTCACTGTAAGTGTCTCCTGCGAGTTCTTCCTCTGGTCCCAAGACTCTGTCCACCCAGCAGCATGGATGAACCAGGGTGTTAGGGTACAATGACCTCCCAAGGAATCCAAGAACCACATTAACACATTAGAACATGCAATTGGGGTAACCTAAATCTCTGTTCCTGAGCCATGGTCACGCGTATATTTTATCCTCTTTGAGGTGAGAGCTGTGTCATTTGTATCCACAGATTCCCGAGGATGAATAAAAGAGAGATATTGAAAATCAAAGAAACAGAAAGGAAAGACAGAGGAAACAATTACATTGCATCCATTATTTATTGAAAAACACTTTCAGAACAGACAGCTTTGTGCAGAGCTTCATAAAAGATTTTCCTGTTTGGAGAAGAATATTTATTAGAGAAATAGAAGGAAAATGAAAGTAAATTAGACTAAGATGCATTTTTTTGTTTTTTTGAGGTAGGGTCTCACTCTAGCCCAGGCTGACCTGGAATTCACTATGTAGTCTCAGGGTGGCCTTGAACTCATGGTGATCCTCCTACCTCTACCTCCTGAGAGCTGGGATTAAAGGCGTCCACCACCACACCAGGTCTAAGATGCATTTTAAAAGGGACACAAGAGTAACTAATAGTAGGCTTGTACCTAACAAGGCTGTAAGGATTTACAGTGGACGAAGAAGACATTAAAGAGAAAGAGGAGGGAAAAGGCAGGAAGGAGAGGAAAAATTAAAACCACTTCTACAACTTTGATATCACCCACCCGAACTGAAAAGCACCATTTAGATAGGAAGGATAAAGAGTAGAGGAGCATTAAACTAAAGAATTTGATGCCATGAATGACTGATTCTTTCTTCCTTTTACATTTCTTGATATTCACTGGAAACACATTAGTGAAATAGATCATGGACTGGAAGATTGCCCAGTGGGTAAAGCTGCTTGCTTGCAAAGCCTGATGGCCTGGGTTTGATTTCTCAGTACCCGCATAAAACCAAATGCACAAAGTGGTGCACGCATCTGGAGTTCCTTTGCAGTGGCAAGAGGCCCTGTGTGTCCATTCTCTTTCAATCACTCTGCCTATTCCTTTCCCTGTTCCCCTCCCTCACTCCCTTCCTCTATCCTTCTATTCTTGCAAATAAATAAATATTGTTTTAAAAAGGAGATAGACCTTTTCTGGCCTTAGAGGGTGACCCTCTAGAGCCCTTCCTCTTCTAAGCCCTGTTCTTTACCTATCCCTATAAAAAACGCATGTATATGAGAGAGAGAGAGAGAGAGAAGGAGAGAAAGAGAGAGGGAGAGAGAGAGAAAGAGAGAGAGAGAGAGAGGGAAAGAGAGAGATCAGAATGTTCACACACTAAAGGAATTTTCTGTATGGTAAGAAGAGCAGAGCATTGCTGTGGGGCTCCAGATACACAATCTGGCAGGAGAGGGTTGAGAACATCTTCTGGAAGAAATGAATAAAAATTAAATGTAAAGGGTGAGTAAAATCCCCAAGAATACAGTGTAGTTGTGGGGTTTATGTGGGCAGGACTATCCTGGAGAATAACATCACATAATGAAGGACTCAAGATGAGTGTATGCACAGAGCACAGATCACTGAGAACAGTGAATCAAAGTACATATGAGGCAATGGGCTATATGATAGAGGGTTTTAGATCGTGTCAAGTTTAAAGTGTATTTGCTGAAATAACTCCATCACTTCAGCCATGCCACTGATTATTCAGTCAAAGCAAAGGGCTTTGTTAACCTTCCTGGACCCCTTCTTGTTCAATTCAAGATAAAAATTGTAGGAAAGCGAAGTACAGCTCTTTTGAGACCTTCAGCTCATTTTGCTCTTGCTAGCTCATCAGGGGGTCACAAGCTCTTCCTGGGATTCATTTGCTTAACTCAAGGCATAAGTCACAAAGAAGAAAGTAATACCACCTGAACAAGGTTCTGATGGACCTTGTGCTAGAGCAAAGGGAACAGAGACGTGTATGATGACCAAAGCCTGTACTTACAGGCTCTATCAGCTGTTGTATGCTGATAGATTTGCTCACAACTTGTCAGTTCTCAGGAGTGTCTGTGCTCAGTTTACAAAAGCCAGCAGAGGTGCTCACTACCACCCCCTCAAGATGACCATCTTTCATATCAAATTCCAACATATTACAAGTACATGGTTTGTGAGAAAGTTCAGGGGAGAAGTCAGCTACTATCAATGGTGGAGACTAACAAAGCTTCTTGCTTTGGTGCAGAGATCAAGGCTTTGTGTGCTCTGTCTTGAAAAGAAAGGATACCAGGAAAAAGATGAGAGGTTGATCTAAAATAGTGGTAGTGGCAGTCAGGATCAACAGCATGGAGATATACAAAAAATACTTAATGGTCCCACATTGGTTTTGATTGGCTACAGATACAGGCTGAGTGGCTATTTAAATGCTTATCTGATTGTGTTAAACACAGAGACACAGTTTTCATTGGAATTTTGACAGGATGGTGAGGGCAGACCATTCAAGGGTCCAACAGGACCATTCTAACTTTGATTTGACCTATTGGGAATTCAGTTAAGCAAGTTTTAAATTTTATTTATTTATTATTTATGTTCAAGGAGAGAGAATGAATAAGGATGGGCTGGCCAGGGCCTATTGCCACTGTAAAAGGTCTCCAGATGCATGTGCCACTTTGTGCATCTGGCTTTATGAGGTAGTGGGGAATCAAACTCAGGCTGTCAGTCTTTGCAAAGAAGCACCTTTAACAACTCAGCAATCTCTTCAGCCCTAAAGCAAGTCTTAATAAATATCCAAAACTCACTAAAATGACATAAATGGCTTGTAAATCAATTAAAGCATGATGGATACATACATATTCCACTCAAAGGATCAATTTTTGGAGAGAATTGAATTTTCTACATATGAAATTTTATTCATGAGTCCCAATTGCTTTGGTCCTCAAGAGGGGAAAACAGTTGTATGATTATTTTCTTAAAAATAATAGAAAACCTTGAATTTCCACAAGTAACTACGTCAAATGAAGAGATGTAGGAAGATTATGGGGTGCCCGTACCTACAGGCCATGCAACAGAACACAGGAGAGAGAAACAAAGCAGCTATCAGACAGAAATGGTTTTCAATTTTATCTCCACTTCCCCTTTTAGACTGATATATGAATATGTTTTTAAGTGCAGATCATTACACCTTGTGCTATACTACCTGAACATAAGGAACCCTGGGAAGCCAAGTGGAATGCTGATACAGATGTGTTTGTGCTTTGCCAAGTCCCAGGACCCTGCTCCACAGTGAGCAAGTAGCAATTCTTTAATTCTTCAATTCCTGTTGTTCACCTCCAGCGAACTACCTTAATATCATTCTCGGGCATTCCAGTCATTGCGCAAAGTGCTCCAGTGGCTGAGTTATCAAATATTTATCAAGAACCCAGACAAATGCTGATCCAAACATACCACAGTCCACTGTCTTACAGAAAATTATTCTATGCTCTCAGAGATGAGGTTTGAGATAAAATAACCAAGTCATGGATTTTGGTGGAGGAGAAGGATGGGGTGATATGCAAATAAAACTTTCATGTTTATATAAATATTCTCATCAAAATATGTTTGAATACTTTGAATATAAATGTTGGAAAGTATGAAAATGGATTGTTTGCAAGGATTTATGACTTCTATTATATGGATTCCTAGACTTACTGAGTTAGATTTTTGGCTAGATTCCAAGTTCATATTTTATTTATCTTCGTTTCTTCCATTTTGCATCTGGTATAATGTTTTATAAATGGTTGGTTCAGGTTTTGTGTTGAAATTCCAGAAATACTTTCAAGGCTAATATTGCTTATGTATGCTTATTGTTTACTTAGGAGATTAAAGGTATGTATTTTATAAATACCACTGCAATTTTTTAAACATTTTTATTGGCTTAAAATTAAATATATTAACACAACAATGTGCTCTGTATCATAGGTTCTTAGATAAAGCCATTGAATCCATGATTACATTCCCTTTTATGCATTAATTATTCTCCCCCCCCATGACTCTTATCACTGTAATTTTGAGTGAGGGCTCACTTGCTTTCCTCTGGGCTTTTCAGCTATAGAATCACAAAAAATTTACTGTTAACTTACCAATTGTTTTGTTTATTTGTATGACTCTTTTCTCTATTAATTGATTCCCTTTGTATTTGTTTTTGACTTTTTCATATATATATATATATATATATATATATATATATATAATTCTTATTATATATCCCACATTATATTCCTGTCACCTCAGTGCCACTGTTTATCACAGAAGAGAATGATGCCTCCTTTCCTAGTAACAATTAACTGTCATTAACTCCTCAGAGAGAAAGCCACATGCACAAAGTGTTACAATCATCTGCAGTTCATTTCCAGTGGCTAGAGGCCCTGGGGGCACCTATACACATTCTCTCTCTCTCTCTCTCTCTCTCTCTCTCTCTCTCTCTCTCTCTCTCTCTCTCTGACACACACACACACACAACTGCACTTTCGCTTTCCCCAATTGATAAATAAATTAATTAAAGCATGCTGTTCTTGTTACCATGACTGTGTAGTATAATTTGAAATCAAAAATGGTGATACCACCAGCTATATTCATTTTGCCAAGGACATTTTTGGCTATCTGGGTTCTTTTGTGTGTCCATATGAACTGTAAAGATTATTTTTTTCTATTTATGTGAAGAATGGTGCCTGAGTTCAATTGAAATCATATGGAATCTGTATATTCCTTTTGATAGATGGCCATTTTAATATTATTTTTTCCAGTTCATGAGCATGAATTATCTTTCCATCTTTGTGTATTCAGAGATAGAAGGGAGAAACAGTAGATATATAAGTAAAGGAACAGAGTATAGCCAGTGAGGTCAAGGGAGGTGATTCAGAAGAGGAGGGGGTGAAGGGAAGGTTACATAAAATTAAATACAATATGAATATATCACATGGAACCTACTTTGTCATTAAATGATTAAGAATATAATTAAAAATAGAATTTGGACAGTACTTTGCTGAGGAGGAAGGCGGCAACAGAATCCATAAGTTGGCAGATAGGGAGACTTAGAGCTCATCCAATTGTTGAGAATAAGAGACTATTGAGAGCTGGGTGCTAAATAGGCAGCTATCATACCATGTAAATGACACATCTCTATCACACCGTGTAAGTGGCCCATCTCTATCATGCCCTGTAAGGCTCATCATCATTAAGAGAACATCATAAAACGGGGTGTGGGGGTGGAGAGAACGTAATAGCCCGAGAATAGGAAGGAGTAAGTTAGGGCACTATCTTCACATAGGAAGTGGCTGGGGAATCCATGATTTACAGTGAATGCTGTGGGTACCTCCACAAGACTTGCACCATATTTTTTTTATTATCCACAATGAGTTACATTGTTTAGTGGGCAAACCATGAGTTGATATACCCAATTCTTCATTGCCCACTTCCCCATCCCCATTCAGCTGGATATCCTCCTTTGTGGGCCGTCTGTATCAGTCTTTGTGGTAGGGGACCATGGATATCCCAGTCTTCAGCCAGGTTCTCCTGACCCAAGTGTGTTGTTACTGAGGGGTGCCATGCCTCTAAATTCTCCCCCACCACAGCTCTCACAATCTTTCCTCCCCCTCTTCCACTCAGTTTCCTGAGTCGTGGTGGGTGAGTATTAAGGATGCTTTAATGTTGTAAGCTTAGGGGTTTTTGTGTCAACAATCATTGGTTTCTGTCTCACTGGCTTATCCTGTGTTGATTGAATGGCTGTGGCTTTGGGTCCTTTGTTCATGCCGTTATTCTCTGCAGGGTTCCCTATGGATCCTCCATGATATGACTGTGGTGGCTCATCTCTTGACAGGATCTCCTCTTTCTGCCTGTGGTCGATTGGTGAGGTTATATGGGCCATAGCTTTCTCCGTCTGCTCCACTGATCTTAGATGTGTGGTTAGGCGATTGATTTGAGATCTCTCTGTCTTTGATATGAAGGCATTTAGAGCAATGAACTTTCCCCTCAGGACTGCCTTCATTGTGTCCCATAAGTTCTGATATGATTTGTTATCATCATCTTTTATTACTAGGAAATTCTGAATTTCCTGCTTTATTTCTTGGATGACCCAATCATTTTTTAGGAGCAAATTATTCAGGCACCAGTACTTTATGTATTTCTGGATCCTGTTCCACTGTTAACTTCTACCTTTAATGCACTATGGTCTGATATGATGCAAGGAACTACATCGATCTTCCTGAATTTGTTTAGGGAAGATTTGTGACATAAGATGTGATCAATTTTAGAAAAAGTCCCATGAGCTGCTGAGAAGAATGTATATTTTGTGTCTTTGGGGTTGAACGTTCTGTAAATATCTGTTATCCCCAGCTGGTCAATGGTGTCATTAAGCTCCGTTATGTCCCTGCTGATCTTCTGTTTGGTTGATCTGTCTAGAGCTGATAGAGGTGTATTAAAGTCTCCAACTATGATGGAATTAGAGTCCATTTCTGCTTTATTTTTGAGTAGGGTTTCCTTTATGAACTGTGTTGCACCCAAATTTGGTGCATATATGTTAATGATGGTGATATCTTCCTGATGGATCATTCTTTTGATGAGTGAGAAGTGACGTTCCTTATCCTTTTTAATTGATTTTGGTGTAAAGTCTATTTAGTCAGAGATTAATGTAGCCACACCTGCTTTCTTTTTAATTCCACATGCCTGATAAACTGTTTTCCATCCTTTTACTCTAAGAATATTGCTGTCTTTAGAAGTAAAGTGTGTTTCCTGAAGGCAGCCGATGGAAGGGTCTATTTTTCTGATCCACCCTGCAATTCTGTGTCTTTTTATATGGGAGTTAAGTCCATTTATATTCAGTGATATAACAGTGAGGTTTGCTTTAAGCCCTGCCATGATGTAGGGTAAATGGGGTTTGTTGTCTGTGGCACACTGACTGTGATTGTCATGTCTGATCTCTGGTACTCTTCTTAGGTAGATTTCTTGTTTTTTCTGTGTGGGATATCTTGATCTTTTGAAATTTTGGCTTTGTTTTCAAATAGTTATAGAGCTGGTTTACTTCATGGAACACTTTCACTTCTCCATCTATTTAGAGGGATAGCTTTGCTGGGTACAGTAGTCTAGGTTGAAAGCCATACTTCTTTAGGCCCTGAAAAGCATTATTCTAAGCCCTTCTGGCTTTCATGGTTTCTAATGAGAAGTCTGAGGTAAGTCTGATGGCTTTTCCTTTATAAGTTATGGTTTGCTTTCCTCTAGCAGCTTTGAATATTTTCCTCTTTGCTTTCTATGTTAGGCATCTTAATTAAAATGTGTCTTGGAGAATTCCTCTTCATGTCCTGTCTGTTTGGAGTCCTCTGGGCCCCTTGAAAGTTGAGTGGGCTTTCTCTTGTTAAATAGGAAACGTTTTCTTGAATAATTCTGTTGAAGATATTTCCTATGCCCTTAGCCTGGGCTTCTTCTCCCTCTGGGATCCCCATGATTCTAATATTGGAGCTCTTTATCATATCCCATAGATCCCTCAAATTTTGCTCACTTGATTTCTTGAATTTATTGAAGCCTATGACATCCTTATTAATTCCTTCTGACTTGTCTTCAACATCTGATAGTCTGTCCTCAGATTGTCAACTCTGGGACTGATTGATTCAAGGGAGGTTTTTAACATCTCCTTTTTATTATTGGTTTCAGCTATAATTTTGTTTATAGTTTCCAATTCTTTGGTGAGATCCAATTTCCAATCTATTTTTGTGTTTGCTTGGGATTCCTGATAATCATTTTTAAGTTTTCTGAAGTCCTCATCAAATTTAATCAATTGATTGTCTAGTTCCTCCCTTAGTTGATTAATCTTCAATTCACTTAATGTGTTTCTGAATTCATTCATATTTCTCTCCATTAAGTTTAGTCCGTAGTCTATGCTTGAGTTAGAAAGCTTCATCTCATTCATGTCTTTTCTCATAATTTCCATATCAGCCATTAACTGCTTCATGTTTGCATTGCTGTTGTGATCAGGAGTCATATTATTCTCTCTTTGCGACTGTATATGTGCTGCCTCTACTTCCTTGCCACTTACCTGTTCCATAAAGGGACTAGGGGCCCTGGGTTGGGGAGTTCTGTCTTTATTTCTGTGGATTTTTTCCTTGGTTTCTGCCCATGTCCAGGTAGGGGAGTGGGACTCAGGCATCCTGAGGAGTGCTATTCAGCCCACTTTACTTCCTGGCAGTGGCGCATCATCTCTGGCACTCATTGAGACTGCCTGTGCCCTCATTGCAGTTACCTGTCTGAACTGGCCTCTGCCGAGGTTCCCAGTTAACTGCCTGAGGTCTAGCCCCAGAACCAAGCTAGGTCAGGTTGCCCAAGGATCGTGTCTGCCTGTGTAAGTTGTGGTATTGTAGAGGAAAATGCGCCTGAGGATCAGGTACTGGTGGGAGGCAGGCCCCCATGAGGGGAAGCCACTGAATCCGTGGTGCAGGCTTGGAACTGATGGGAGAAGACAATGGCAGGAGTTTGTGGTGGGGGAGGGTTCAGCTCTGTGTTCCCCTGCGAAGCAGAGAGCCTCTGGGGAACCCTGTGGTGGTCCCGAAGCTGGGGAGAGGCTGGGCTTGGGTTCAGGTCTGGCTGTGATTCAGGGCCTGGATCCCAGCTGAAAAATCAAACCTCCACGGAGAGACACCCGTACCCTCCTGGCAGGTACCTGTCTGAACTGGCCTCTACCAAGATTCCCAGGTATCTGCCTCAGGTCTGGCCCTGGAACCAAGCTAGGTCAGTTTGCCCAAGGATCGCGTCTGCCTCTTTATGTGGGGGGGGTCGTGGAGAGAAGCGCGTCTGAGGATTGGGTGCTGGAGGGAGGGGAACCCCGCGAGGGGAAGTCGCACAATCGGTGGCACGGGCTAAGAACCTGCCGCAATGGGACAATGGCGGGATCTTGGGGTGGGGGAGGGTTTGGCTCTCTGTCCCTCTGCAGAGCAGAGAGCCGCTGGGGAACCCCATCTGAGCTGGCACAGGAGCTGGGGGGGGGGTGAGGGAGTACCCGGGCTCAAGTCCGGCCGGTGTCCAAAGTTTGGATCCCAGCTGGAATATCAAACCTTTACGGAGAAAGTCCTGAAGAGGCTGTTACTTGTCCACCATCTTTCTCCGCCCTTCGACCTGCACCATATTGAATCTATCAATATTTTGATACAGGTGATGGAGAAAGACGAAGAATGAGACATGCAAACAGAAGAAGGATAATCAGAAAAGGAAGGGAGTTGAGTTTTGTGAAGGAGCGGAGGAACAAAGTAGGGTAATGAATGGGGGTTGTGATCAAACTGCAGCATGTTCATATATTAAATATCTTTATTATTTATTTTTGACATCTTTATTATTCTTAATAAGGTACATTGTATGCATGAATCTTATGATGGTATATTAAATTTCTTGATGTGAACAAAGCAATGGAACAATAAATGACTTTTTAACTGAAGACATAAAGCTGGTATAAATTGTTAGAGGTTGTCATCAGGGCCCTTAGGTCAATACTAGCCTAGTCTCTTTGTTTTGAACAGGTTGGTTAGCACTTGAAACCCAATGACGGAATGAGAATGCAAAACAAATAGTATTTGGAGCTTTGATGCAATGCAATCATATGATTTTTCCAAATTGTCAGAAATTTTTTTGTAGTTCTATTAAAAGGGATTTATTTGAAATAAATATTTAATGAAAGAGAAAAACTAAAATTAATATTTTTTATAAAATTGTTGAAAGAAATACTTGGAAAATGGGGAAAATATCCAAAGTAGGGAAGTAGAGCTAGTGATGATGAATGGAGACATATTTAGAACTCCAAAGACAGAATTTTCTCTGGAAGTACTCCACTACACATCAAATTATAATCTTGGCACAAATTACTTCTTGAAAAAAATTGGCCTCAGATGACTCTATTTATAGAAAATTAGTTGAACCATATTGTATCTTATAGTTGTGACATCTTCAAGTAGTTTTCAGCAGTACCTGGACACATTACAGGCAGGCACTATAGGCAAAGTAAAAAAATCATTTTTTATATTTTTATATATATGTAGCAAAACTCAAATTTACAAGTTAAATTATGGTGGCAGCAACATAACCAGCTGTTGATGGGAACCAAAAATTCAATGTACCAAAGCTTTATTCCTTTCCCTCTTGTGAAACGTACTAGAAACATATTTCTTTTGAAGCATGGAAGATTTTTTAAAAGCCATTGGATTATAATAAAATATTTGAAACAAGCACTTAGGAACTATTTTTTGCTGGAAAATACTTAAGCCTACAAGCTAACTAAAAGCAGAATGGAAGCTGACTTCTCTGCCCTCCTTTCATGTCTGAACTTTTTCTGAGGGCAGAGATAAGTTATTGTCCTTAACCTTTCCTATTGAGTTTCCTTGAAATTCAAGTACAACAAAACCTTTAAGACAGATGCCCTTCTCCCCAGAACTCTAATGCATGAGAAGGAGGCTGTACCCTCAGTGTCATCTGTTAATATGGAGTAGCAACTTAAAAATGTATGACTGACCTTGCAGGACCACAGGCTCAGAGCTGAAACCATGATGGGAGATCACACCTTGTCCAGAACTGTTTAATTATGCAGCCTGCTGATCTCAATTTAAACTAAAGCTCAAGTCACTTTTCCAATGACACACTTGCATTCACTGGACTCCTTAACTGTTCCTCCTCTCAATGTGACCATATATATTCAATGAATCTCCTCTCTCCCCTTTTCACTATTAGCCCCCCTCTCTCATCATCTCTTTAATGGGCCTAATGGAGAAATCTATCCTATTACAGTTGCCATGGTCTAGGCCTTTGCCCTAAATTCTCTGGCAACAATGTCAATAACCAAGAGTTATCTCTGAAAAGAATATTTAATATATATTTTTGAAAAATACATCTTGGAGACTATGGAACATGGTGACAAATTCCTTGAGACCATATATGCTGTTGGTCATAGGTATGCATTATACTAAATGTATTAACAATGCCTTTGTGAACAAGATCACAGACTGTGGTTCCATTCCTACATGATAGACAGCTGCATGGGCACATTATAAACATTCACATCTGTTGATCTTCTATTTTTTAGTTGTTTGTTATAGTTATTGCATATTTTATCTCCATTGGGTAGGTTCTTTTTCAGTGAAGAAAGAAGGAAGAAGGAAGGAAAGGGAGAGAAGGAAAGAAGAAAGTATAAAAAACTGTTTCTTTTTATTTATTGTGTTTGAAAACACAAAGATCATGTAGATATCTAGAAAGTTGAGCTATGAGTGTAATGGAAATTATGATCAGTGATCGACTATCAGAGGTGGAAAAATTAAAAATACATAAAGGTAAAGAAAAAATAGTATAAAAATAAAGAAAGAAAGAAAGAAAGAAAGAAGGAAGGAAGGAAGGAAGGAAGGAAGGAAGGAAGGAAGGAAGGAAGGAAGGAAGGAAGGAAGGAAAGAAAGAAACAGAGAGCCCAGAAATAATTCTTCTTATTTATAGTCAACTGATTTTCAACAAAGGTTCTAAGTGCACACAATGGAGAAAGGACTGTCATTCCAAAATACATTATTAGAAAAACTGTAGAAAAATAAATTTTAAACCCTTCATACCATTAATAGAAATAGACCCAAAATAGACTGATGACTTAAAATTAAAACTAAAAATTAAACAAAAATACTTTAAAAAAAGTAAAAAACTTTTGACCTTGGTCTAGATAATTTTTTATATGACCACAAAAAGAGCAAAAATAGACACAGGGGATCACATCGAATTTTTTTTTAAGTTTTTGCACAACAAGGAAAAATGATTAAAAATCAACAAAGTGAAAAGAAATGGGATATTCAGGAGTTTTGACATAAGCCTGTCTTGTTTTGGAGACCTTGTGGGTTTCTTAGATCAACAGCTCAGTGTGGGGAGCAACCAATTACTGGGGCAGGGATTTAAAGGCCAGAGCCACTTGTCCAAGGGATAGGCTTCCTCCTACCCACTTCAGGGCCTTTCTTACCAGATAATGCACCCAGCTTACTGTATGAAATTAAGGATTTTATGGTATCCATTCATGATTAATTTAGAATAGTATGTATCTCCCCCTTTCCTCTCATACCCCTCACCAATTCCTTCCATCCCTTGTCAGTGTCTCAATCCGTCTGTCAGGTTTGCTTACTATTCAAGCTTAACCTGATTAGAAAATGCATATGAGGGACAATATGTGGCATTTGTCTCTCTGTTTTTGTGTGAGTTCACTAAGTATGTGTTCCAAGTCTGTTCACTTATTTTTTTTAATTTTAAAATTAATTCTTTTAATTTTCTTTTAATTTCATTGTGTTATTTTTCATTACATCTGAGTAGAATCCCATAGTGTATATCTACTACAACTTTGATATCCATTCTTCCAGGGATGGGCATTTGGGTTGATTCCAATTCTCAGCTATTATGCATTGAGCTGCTATAAACATGGTTGTGCAGATGTCTCTGTATTGAGGCAAGGAATCTTGAGGGTAGATGCCTAGTAGAGGGATAAATGGGTCCATTGGTAGCTCTACATGCATCTTTTTCAGGAGTCTCCACACTGCTTTCCATGTTGCTAAAGATACCACAGGCTATCACACAACATCGAGAGGCCCTGCTGGATGATGAAAGGTAACCAGTTCCCAGATGGCAGCATGTGTACTGCTGGAAGGAATTGCATGAGCTGCCAGGGGAAATTGGCTAACAATATTTGTAGAAAGCAGAGAATGTTGATATATAACACTGACTGATGTAATGAGAATGCTGAGGACACTGCTGTATGGTAGAGACTAACAAAACAAGAAGTGCTCATCTGTGCAGTTGTAGCATCAAAGCTAGGTGGGTAATCAAAGTCTTGCTGATTGGCCAAGAGATCCACTCAGTGGCAAAGAACCCTTACCTGGAACTGGGATCCAAGGCAAATTTTTATGGTGACCAAGAACCCAAACTCCAAAGGAAAAGCCCCACTAACCAGGGTTCTACACACAGGCTACACCCACTAGAATCTCACCAAATCAATAACATTTGTGTCACTTAACCTATACTGATCCAGTGGAGATTCTGTTTGCATTTTTCAGAAGGCATTGAGAACCGTGGACAACCAATTCCATCAACAGGGCCCGAGATGATGGTTGACACCCAGGGAGGAGATAAACCACCCCTAACTTATGATATAGAGCCCAGATGAAACCTTTAATGAAGTGGTGAGATGAGCAAGAGACCTACCTCCACAACAACTCAGATAACCCGTGAAAGAATAATGGAAACAGACACTGAGGATACCCAACACAGTCCAAAGCAGAAACTCAGAGACTCTTAAGACCTTAATAATAAAGCAGACTTAAAACTCACCCCCATCACTCAGGGAACTGTGCAGAAGAGGAGGCAGAAAGATTGGAAGAGCCATGGTGGGGGAGAATATCCAGAGACATGGTCCCCCTCAGCAACAACACACAAAGAGAAAAAAACTGGCTATGACTTGTATAATTCATAACCCCCTATCCCATGGACCTTTCCAGAAATCCCACAGAGCAGGGCCCACAGCAAGTTGGGGACAGGGAGGAGGGTAAACAGGGATGACAAGATTTGCTCATACTATGTATCTAATTATTAACAATAAATAAGTTTAAAAAATAAAGAAATAGAAAAAATAAAGAAAAACAATGGGAGAAATATATTTGCAAGTCATGAATCTGAAAGGAGCTTAGTTCTTAGACCAGATAAAGAATTCAAACACCCGACCAGTAGCAACAATATCAAAAATCTGTTTGAAAAATAAATATAAATAGCAGAAGACATATTAATGATCAACAACTAAAACATATTCTCATTGCCACTATTTATGTGGGAAATTCAAAGGAAATCAACATAATTATTTCTTCAGACCCGGTAGCATAACTACTGTCAAAAGAATAAAATATTCAATAATGCAAAGTGGAGGGGAGAACTGGCTAGATTATTGGGGAGAATGAAAATTGTTGACCCCACTATGTAGAACAATGTGGAATTCTGTTCTATGTTTTTGGTGCATGTGTGTTTATGCTGGTGCAGGTGCACATGTGTGCACATTTTTATGGAGACCTGAGGTTGACGTCAGGACTTCTTGTCTATCTCTTTTCTACCTGTTCTTTGTGAGGCCGGGTGTCTCACTGGACCTGGAGCTACTGGCCCAGCTGGTGTAGCCAGCCACAAGCACTAGGGATTGGGCTGGCTCTCCAGGTTCAGGCTTACAGATGTGCCACCATGAGTGACATTTTGAATGGTGCCAGGGATCAAACCGTTCTCATGCTTGGGCCATAAGCACTTTAACCACTGAGCTTCAGTCCTAGGGTGGAACTCTTCACAAACATAAATGTAGAGCTTCCATATAATCCAACAACTCCACCTTTCTGTATAAATCCATAGTAAATGTCAATGTATCAACATACTGCACTCCCATATCCATGACAGCATTATTTATAAATGCAAAGTCATGGGATATATGTGTCTACTAATTAATGCATAAGAAAAACCTAAATTGTGTCTATGGTGAAATATTATTCAGCCTTTATAAAGAAGAAAACCCTGTCATTTGCATGAATGAACCGAAAGAGCATGCGCCAGGCACAGAAAGACAAATAGTGTTCAGTCTTATGTACATGAAGAATCCAAAGGCTTCATTTCACAGAGATCGAGTACAGACTGGTAAGCAGTGGGACTGGGAATGAGGAAATGATGGTCAAATAGTATAAAGTTTCATTCCAAAGGATGAAAAAATACTGGGAAAACAATTTTAAAGAATGACAACTGGAGTTAATAGCAATGTATTGTATACTTGAAATTGTTACTCAAATTAATGTGAAATGTTTTTACCACAAATAAGAGGGATTACTAATGCTAATTAGCTGGATAGTGGTAATCGCTTTCCAGCCTATACATATATCAAAACAACACATTGTTTACTATAAATTGTATTTATTAATTTTACTCCAAAAAATGAAATTGTCATAAAAATGTTCTATATTTCTAAACGTAAAGAAAAATATTGTCCTTATGCTACGATATAATGAGGAAAGCTCAATTTAAACTAAGAAGTAGCATACTGTATATTATGAGACTATAAATGCTATGAAGAAATATCAATTAAGGGCTTAGAGAACAAAGCATATTTTAAATGCAACAACCAGAAAGACCTTTTAGACAAGACCAATGTAATGAAATCCAGATCTGTAGGAAGGCATGAAGGAAGGAGTGTACAATGCAGAGGCAGAAAGGGGCACAGCAAGACCACCATATTGGTTTCTTTTTCTTGCTGCTGTGATGAGTATCCTAACAGAAACAATGTTGGGAAGAGGCAGGATCACTTTAGTATATAGTTCATGGTTACAGTGCAACATGGCAGGGAAGGCATGATGGCAGAGGAATGGAGCGCTGGTCACATTCTTTCAAAGGTCAGGAAGCAGAGCTGGGAATGTTGGTGCTCAACTCACTTTCTCCTTTTGATTCATCCAGGACCTCAAGCCCCCAAAATGGTTCTGCCCATAGATAGCATAGGTCTTGCTACCCCAATTTACCTAATCTAGAATCTCACACACTGGTCTTGATGTTTGATGTCATGGTGACTGTAACCCTCATGAGATTGACGGTGTTACCACAACCACTGAGATGAGACTATACAGCCACAGCCACGTGGTGGAAGCCATAACCGAATGAACCGGTAGCTTCCACAGATTAGAGAATGAGGCAATGATGTTTATATCGTACAAAATTTCAGTTCAACATAGTGAAAAAAACTCTGGAAAATTGTTTTATAGCATTTTCACTAAAATTATCCAAAGCGTATTGAATATTGAAATATATAAAAGAAATTAATGTGCAGTATTTCACCACAAAGCATGAAATATTTGCACCACAAAGGGCAATTGTGGTTATGCGAGGGATTAGTTATACTTACAAGCACAAATTTATAGCACAGAAAGAAATAATGGAACATAAAGAAATCATGGTACCTCTTTTTTCCTGGGCACATAAATAAACTCCCATTTTTCTCACCAATTTCTTGTGGTCATATGACTTAATGCTAGTCAATAGAATTGCCTGAACTAATGCGTTCTTTTAGCGTTAGTTTCTAAAATAATTCCCATGTAGTTTAGTTTTCTTTACTGTCAATCATTATTAATCTATTAGAGGATAGAGTGTGTAATTCTAATAATAGTAGAATTATTGATGGGACTATGGTAAGCATTGATAAGGATTCCCTTGGCTATATTAACTTTTCTGTTTCTCACCGCACTATGAGGAAAATAGCACACTCATCCCATTTTACACAAGAAGTTATACTCCAGGAAATTTTTCTTAAGTTGTTAGGTATTTAAGCAGAAATACACATGACCATAATGAGCAAAACGTTTTTTCAATCATGTCGTTTAGGAGATATGAAGTCTCAGCTCCTCGGTTAGTTCACTTGTAGGAGTGCCTAACATTGCATACCCTCTACCTGTCGCAAATGAAGGATAATGGGGCTCAGTGAGTTGCTTTCCATAGGAGACAAGTGACTCCCTTAGGCAAGGTTTCCTGATCACTGTCCCACAAGGTGGTTGTTATACTGTACCAGAGCCCTTAATCAAATGCATTTTGGAAATGTTCAACATATATCTTTATATTTTTTTTTCTACAGCAACTATTTGAGGATATGTAGTATTTGATGCTTTCTAAATGTCGTAAAATACTGGTTGCTTTCTCACGATACACTATTAACTGTCGCTTTTCAAGATGCTTTCTAGCATTTACAAGAGGAACTATTCAAAGGGAACATAAAATATGATTTGGGTGGTAAAAGACATCTTTCTCTTTTGGACAGAAGTGAAAGGAAATTCTGTGAGATGTCTAACTATTAGGATTGAGAAAGGTATCCTCTGAAGGTGAGGGCTTTGGATTTTACTTCGGTATAAGGGAAGCACAGAGGTGTTTGTAGATGCCCTGCTATTCCCTTAACCAGTCTTTTCTCTCACACGAAGGCTTTAACTTAACTCCTCCCAATTTTGGACTTGCCAGAATCTCTTGAAAAGTGTGGGAATCAGAATGACTTTACTTGCAGGAATTCAATTTTCTTTATAGAAATTTTTAAATAAATTTAATCACCTTGATGTGATATAAAATAGAAACCGAGACAAAACCATAAGAGATCAGAAAGAGCTCACAGAGTCTAAAGAGGATTTGAAAATGTGATTCGACTTGGGAAATTGAAAATTAATATAATGAAGAGAAAATAGAGCAAGATGCTAAGTTTCAAATGTCATGAAGAACCTTAGAGATGAGCCAAATTAAAGAGAAAAGTGTGTGTGCATCAGAGGGAACACAGAAGAGTTGAGAACATGCTAGAACAATCTTTGTCCAGGTTACTTTGACCACTGTACAGGGAACAATGAAATGACAAACATTTCTGTATCTGGGAAATCTGTCTTAATGATCAAGTAAGCTTTTCATGCAGAGAGAAGAAATTATGGAGAACTGTTGGTGTCTTAAGCCTTTGTGTCATTAGAACACATTTGCCAATCATATCAGTTCAGGTAGACAGATCACTTCTAATTTGATCAAATCAAGATGAGAAACAGAAGTTGTTAGCAAGCCGGAGCCAAGTCATGAGTAGAAAAAGCACTGCAAAGCATATTCTCTAACTTGTTTAGTAATGAGTCAATAGGGAACAGTGTAAATCTAATAAAAGAAAAGTAAAGAAAAATTCTGAAAGTCTACATGCATTAATAAAGATCTTTTAGCGTTCTTTCTCTTGTGAATATGACTGAGGGCAAATCCCATCACAAATCCCTCTAGCCATGAAGCAGTCTCTTCCTGCGTTTGCCAAAGACTGGCATCTTTTGTCTTAGGTGATATTTCCTCTCTGGAAACCTCCCCAGCACTTTCCATGGAAGTCAGCATAGTTTCTTTCTGTTCTCAAGGAAGGTTCTTCTGCTTTGGTACTTTACAACCTGTACACCTAGTAGCTAAGTAGCTGAGGCAAAGTTGATGAATGGTATGCTTTGAGGGCTTCCCCCAATGGTCCAGGTGCAGGGAGCTTGTGTGTAAGTGTGCCATTGTTTAAAGAACCTTTAATGGGTAAGGGTGTATTGGCATGTATGTAGATCACAGAAACCCTGCCCTCAGGAGTGGGCTAGCACTATCTGGGGGAACTATGTGGTCTTAGGAGACTGCATTAACTCTCGCTTTTCCTCAGCCTTCTTGAAATTCCACTATTACATAATGGGCAGTGGGCGGTCTTCACCATGAAGCCCTCACCAGCAATTGACTGTCCTAGAAGTAGAAGCCAAATAAGCTTCTTCATCATGAGTGAGGGTCAGGTATTTTGTCATAGAAACACAAAGCAGATGAAGCAATAACCTCACATTTTTCAGCATGCCTGAAAATCAAAAGAGGTAAAATTCCTAGAAGGTAGTTCATACATGGTTAGTGATGAAATAAAAGAATAAAGAAACAAACTGTTCAGTGCTTGTTGGCACTAAAATTGGAAGAAATGTGAAAATTGGAAATATTATTTTACAATAGCTTTAAAATCAAATTCAGTCACTCAAACCAAAGCCAAAACTTTTGTTTTATCCTGGGCAAATGAAATTGAGATATTACAAAATATTTAAAACTGAGAGGGGTTTTAAATATATGATTTGTGTTATTTTCATTGCTTCATAGACATCATGTTTTATTTTGCTATGTTAAATAAAGTTATACTATTTGAAGTTCTGACATAAAATTTATGTTTCTATATTTAAAATATTTGTTACTCTGGCTTTTATGTTACCTCCTATCTCAGAAGATATCCTACTAAGCATGAAGTATTATCTTGCCTTTATGTTTATGGCCTCATAAGAGACTATCTTAGTTTAACTGGGTGGCTATGGAACTTTTGCTTAATTCTATAATCAATAATCTATAATCTCTTTATACTATCAGTTATTTTATTACATTATTTTTGAGATAGGGCCTCACAATTTTGTCAAGGCCGATCTTGAAGTCCTGGGTACAAAGTTTCTGTCTCAGCTTCCCAAATAGATAAGACTATGGTGTAAATCCAGCCTTCACTTTTTTCTATCTGTAAAGCAAAAATAATGATCATATTTTATATACAGACATTATTTGCAACTTAAATGAAATATTCATGAGAGAAACATGATTCTGTTTCTGACCTGTATTTTTTCTTTGTTTTGTTGAGATATGGTCTCAGGTAGCTCAGATTCATAGCCTATTCCAAATCCCCCTGTCTAGCCTTCCAAGTGCTGAGATTATACTTGGAGCATCATGCCCTTCTGCTATTCCTGACGTATTTTAAAAGGTTAATAAATATCAACACCATGTGAGTATTGCTTTAACTAGAAAACATCCACCGCAATGGTGGCATATAATTGCCAGAAAAACTCAAAATCTGAAATATAAATAAAATTCCAACTAAGCTAACCGCTTCTTCCCAGGATACTCCTTTTTCCACTGTGGCCATCTTGCACATGACCTCCACGTTATGGTCCTTCTTTATATGTTACAAAGCATCAGCAAATATTTTTCCCCAATCTGAGTCACACTTTATTATTGTGGCCACAAACCGCAATTACTTCATGCTATGTAACTCTCGCAGTGCTGCTGAAGGAATGATTTTGATTTACTAATTTTCCCTGTCTTCTCTAGGACTTTAGATGTCATCCAGGAGAATGTTGGCCATAATGTTACCCATTAGCTGCCTGGAATCCTTTTGCTCTACTGGTGTAGACATTGTAGGTTGGCAAGGAGAAGCTGTAGAAGGGCTGACAGCGTTTGCATTGGATAGACAGTAGTGATAACAGCAATGAATGCCATCTTCCAGAATGGGTAGTTAAAAGGCATGTCCCCAGTAGATTCAAGAGTTTGTTAAAGTTTTTTTACAGCTGCCTGGTCAGAGGGTGTGTAACCTTGACCAGATTCCTAGGGTCCAGCCATATCGTGTTTCTGTGGTGGGTCTGAAATTCCAGCTATAAATATACAAAGAACAGTCTGAACTCTAGCCTAGAGTTCTTGCTATTTGTGTGTGAGGCTCTTGGCAGTGGTTTCCATATATATATATATATATATATATATATATATATATATGCTGTGATATATATATCTAGACATATATCAGAGCATATATATAAGACCATGTATATATAGTCCATATATATATAGTCCATTATATATATATATACATATATATATGCTCTGATGTAAGTTGCCATGTGGATTTCCAAGTTTTTCTCTCTTGGCACCCCTCACAGCTAGGAATTGGAAACCCCCCTCAGCATGGGAATTTTTCTTCTCTCTTATTTCTATTCTCTCTTAAAAAAATTGATCCCTCTTCTTCGTCTTGTTTGCATCTTTTGATCTTTGCAAACTGTAGCCTCAAACTTGAGACCTTGAGAACGGCTGGCCTGGGGAGTTCAAAGCCCATGTGGAGCCCAGGGATTCACTGTCAGCTCTCTCTGCCCCACAACACCCCTAGCAGCTGCTTTGAACACTCCGTCCACACTCAGGGGAAACTGCAGAGCTATCGCAGCTAATTAAGCCAGCTACTGAGGGTTGAGCCCCACCTCAAAGGGCTGTGGTCTGTACTAAATGTTTTGTTATTATAAGTGTTGGTGAAGTCTACACAATCCTGCAAATATTTCTACCTAGGCCAGAAGAGGAGTTTTTTTTCTTGCCTACTTTCAAAATTGAAGGCCGAGCTGATCACGTGAAGAAGCCAGTCAGTGCAGGGGTATTTGGCACACCCAGCTGAGCTGCAGACGTGGGACGCACCAGCAGCATACAGAGCTGAAGAATGGGCGGGAGCCTGCGGTGGAGGGGGCAGCATGACAGGCAGCCCACAGCCCAAGCAGTGGATTCATAGTGGCCATTGCCATTCATCTGGAAAGTAGCCATAGCAACAAGGGACAGATGAACTGCCAGAGACAGCATCTAAGACAAGAAAGGAGGACAACAGAAGGAGAGAGAGACGACTCTGACAGAGTCTCTAAAGCCAGAGAAAGGAAATTGCTGGCTGCCTCTTATTGCTAAAGAGATCCAGATCCACCAACCCTTTAGAATATCTGGTTTCAGGCATTCTAGGCTCATGAGCTACAGTGTTGGCCATGGTCAAGGGCTGGGAAATCCCAGTATCCAGTCCTATGAGGAAGCTGCAGTGTTATCCTGTAGCCAGTAGCTGAAGAATCCTCAATCTCTAGTCTTACACAAGAGCAATAGCACTTGAAATGCTGAGGGTCCTACAATGGAGACCTACCCAGAGTTGTAATCCTTGTAGAGCTAAGGATCCTGCTACTGAGACCCTCATGAGATTTCTTACTCTATGTCACAGCCAGTCACACATGCCATTGGGATGAATCTCCAAACCAGGCAGTTTGAGGAGGAAAGTATTTATGGAAATGGCTGATGGGGACAGGGAAGAGGGAAATCGGGGAATTGGGGACACCAATACATTATCTGCTCATTCAGTGTATCTAAATATGGATGCCATTCATTGCTGTCATCACTAATGTCTATCCAATACAAACGCTGTCAGCCCTTCTACAGCTTCTCCTTGCCTACCTACAATGTCTACCCCAGTAGAGCAAAAGGATTCCAGGCAGCTGATGGGTAACATTATGGCCAACATTCTCCTGGATGACATTTAAGTCCTAGAGAAGACAGGGAAAAATAGTAAATCAAATATATGAGCCTCACTGCCAAGACCAAATGTCTATGAAGGACCTTGACTAGTGGATGGGCCCAGGAGGAGTGTGCAGACTGCCAATAGGAGTGCAAACCCACAAAATGTGAGGAAGAATTAGGAAGTTGTTCCTTATCGCCATCTTGAGTCAGACTGGAGTTTTGCCAGTTCAGGGTGGCATCCACAGTTCTTTTGGACCCATTTCCCTAGCTGAACACCCTCAAAAGAAAGTTACCTTGCTCCTTCCTAAATCGCTCTCATTGGCATACGGGGAGTCTGGCTGATTTTGTTTAAAGCAATCAAGAGAGCAAGGAAGAGCCCATAGCTGTTCCATAGAGTGCTACCCTGCATCCCGATGTCTCTGCTTATTACAGTAACATGAATGGTAGAAGGAGAGCTTCAAATAAAAACTTAAGGGTTGGAGAGATGGCTCAGCCACTTGCACACAAAGCCTGGTTACCTGGGTTCAAATCCCCAGTACCTGTGTAAAGCCAGATGCACGAAGTGGCACATGTATATCAAGTTCATTTACAGCAGCAAGGGGCCCATTTATATGCTCTCCCCTCTCTCTCTCTCTCTCTCTCTCTCTCTCTCTCTCTCTCCTCTTTCCACTTGAAAATATACATAAAAGAAAATTTTTAAATGAGAGTATAACACATCATTAGCATTAATAGAAATTTCTATAGTGCTATTTTTATTTATTTATTTGCAGAGAGAGAGACAGAGACAGAGAGAGAGAATGGGCATGTCAGGGTCCCCACCTGCTATAAAGGATCTCCAATGCATGTGCCACTCTGCTCATCTGGCTTTGTATGGGTACTGGGGAATTGGACTCTGGTTGTTAGGCTTTGCAAGCAAGCATCTTAACAGCCATCTCTACAGCCCACTAATAGGCTGTCTCAGTAATTAATTGACTAATTGTCATAATCCTCTTTATATTCACAAACTGTATGCTCAACACTTCACTTGCTTCTCTGAGCTCTTCAGCGTCTGAGGTGAGCATTTCCAAGCACTGGTCCATGGCATAGTTTATGTAGACATCAAGACCATCTACTCAAGACCAGCCTAACATGAGACTTGAGGGTCCCTCTGGTAAATGACACCAGCATGATGTCATCAACATTGCCGCCCAAAATTCTGAATATGCACATGTTCTAAAGAGTGCATAGCTTTGAACTTGACTTTGAGTTTTCTCTTTGTAACCAGCTTGTCCCCCATCCATGTGCCCATAGAACCATAACAGGACAGAAAAAAATCATCCCTTCAAATTTGAAATTTAAATTTAAATGTAAAAAATCAAAACAGATTTTCAGTTTAAGTTTTGCTTTATCAAGCTTTAAATGTGGGTATCCACTCTGTTCAGTACATTCTACAAGGCTGTGATGGAAGTCACATGAGGGAATTTAAAACACAATGTCTTGAAAACTTGGGAGGCAGGAATGGGAAGGAGGAACACCAAACTTTAAATCCCATGACTCAGGTGCCATTCTGCCCAGATCTAAGAGCCACACAAGGATCTGGACGAGGTCAAACCTCTGGGCAAGGTGTCATGGTGATTGAATGCATACTACTATCATGGGTCAAAGGTCCTAGAACAGAGACTACCTTCATTAGTTGCTAATTATAATTTAACTTTTCTTCCTTAAAAAAAATAAAGCCACATAAGCAATTGACATAGTTTTTTATTAAATAAATATGCCAAGGGTATAAATCATGTGTTTGCTCTGATCTGTCATTCGAATTATCCTTGGAGGTTACTTTACATGTCCCTTTAAGAACATGACTTACCTAGTCATATTCTCTGGGCAAAGCAAGAAATCTAATTTATTTTTTAGTGTTTATTTTCTGTAAACACGTCTTAAATCATTCCTCTTTTACACCTTTTAAGTTTCTACACTGCCTTCAATTTCAGTATTTTCCTTTGACCCATAAAACAAAGCCTTCTACATAATGCATTAGAGACTGTACCCATAAATTGCCAAAGACCTCTTGACTAATAGTTTGTTAAAATGTTCCTCTCTTAGTTGCAAAGTGCACTGCTTTTAATTTTTGCTCCCTTCCTGATATTTTAATTTTTATATTATTTAAAGAGTCTTGCTTACAGTGACAGTTAAAAATGAAAGCAAAATTGAATCTATTGTTTGAATAAGCCTTGATATGCTTGACATATGAAATTATTTTTGACAAATGCATTGCTTTTTCCATAATAAAGATACTCAAGGTAGGAGTCACATTCTATACTCCTTGAAATAAGGAGCTGGATTTTAAAAAAAAAGTTTTTTTTCTGGTTCAAAATAATAACATTGACACTAGCTGTGTTCTGTAAAAAAAAGAATCATGGTATCAATTTAATTTATTCTCTGGGTCTTGAATATAAATTTAAAGAACCTTATTACAATGTATGTGATTATATATTCAGTACATACAATACACATTTCAAAAAATTCCCTTTGTTTTGTAGCTAACCTTGATGCTGTCAGTATGTAACACTAGGAATATTGTTTTGCTCTCCATATGAACTCTTATAAGCTTCAGTAGCTCTGCACAGTAAGGAGGTAAAACACCTTGAAAATAAGCTCTTTAGTAGAAGGTCGCATATCTTTCTATTCTGCAGCGCGGTGTGTTTGGAAAGTTTCATTTAAATGACTATATTATTGCTGTTTATGTGTAGGAGTCTTTTTCTATTTCAGAGTAGCTGAATGAACCTCTTGAAAGGTACAAAAATTCCAGTGCAACTGAGTTAAGGACATTGGTAGGTACAATATGAATATGCCTTATGAAAAGGCTTTCACCTAGGCATGACTTGAAAATTGTAGTCTGGTGCAGGATGTTTTATTATGAATACATCTCCCTATGATAGAAGAGGAGCCAAGCCTCTGTCTTCCCACTCTGAAATGAGCAAATGCAATTTTCATGTCAAACATGCATCTATTGCATTTGGACTCTGTTAATGCATGAAGGGGTCATTTGTAATTATTATCACCTAATGTGAAGTGCTTTTATATTTGCACATTAGAGTCTCCAATCACAGAGTAGACATTGGTATTAAGGAGAAACATTACCAATTTCCTAAGAGAAAATTTCCTAGCCTTTGAGAAGGTTCTAGATTGGATTTGCACAGATTATTTATAGATAGAAAAGTAAACAAAAGCTCTGTCTTTTTGTTGTTGTTATCTATGGGAAAAATGACCTATGCTTCCCATGTTTTGTGGAGTCTATGGCCTATCGCATCCCAAATTGAAGGTTAACCTAAATTATATGCTATGAATATACAAATCGGAAAGGAAAATAGTGGAACAGAAATACAGGGCAACAAATAAAACATACCTCTAAATGCATCCACATTACTCTATATAAACATAAAAATTAGCTTTTAAGAATCCCAGAGAGGGTCTCTTGGTCCACACAGAGTGTTTTAGGCCAAGTGAAGTTCTGGCAGCCTGGTATCTTGGGTCTTCTGCACTACATAGATTATAAACTTTTGGCAGCATCTGTGATGAATTCCCATGCTAAAGGAACAATCATAGTGACAAGAATAACTAATTAACACAACAGATCAAAAATACTATGATTAAAAAAAAGCACTGTGAGTTGTTAACAAGAAGATCAACATTTCTTAACACAATAAAATAATATTTATGTGCTGAGTTCCCTCTGTGTTTAGTTCCTCAGCATCCTGTTAGGTGTCGGTATTGAGCAAAGATCATCTTTTCCACTTGCAGATGGTATCTGCCAGGGGAATACTGTGAGATTTCTCTCATTTTTATCACTAAGGCTGCTTTCTGTTTTTATGACAATGTCCTAAAATGATCTCACAAAATACCTGGCCTCTTCATTCAAAATTAGTATAAGTTAATGTGCCTTATCTAGAGTACAAATATAAGCAATAATCAGTCACATTTTTTTTGTGTGGCAGATATGCTCAGATGACATGTGTGATAGAGATCAAAGTTATCAAAGAGGAGTCCGGTTCAAGATGGCTGACTAGCAGACATGCCGTGCACCTCGGGAAACAAGGGCCAGGGTTTTCAGCGGGGATCCAGGTCGTGGACACAAGCTGTGGCCACGGCACAGAGCTCCAGACACCTCCAAGCACAGGAGCCTCACGACTGGAAGCCTCATGACTGGAAGCCGCCAGCGTGAACCAGCGCTCGCAGGAGGCAGTGAGTGGTCCGGAGCAGGCAGGCTGTGCCAAAGCAGCCTGAGCCCGCCAGTGCCTGAGGCTTTCATTCGGCCTCAGCCGGCTTCACTCGGGTTTCCTCCCCGATGACCATCCCGCCCTACCCACTTGCGTGTCTTTCCTTTTCAACCTTTTTTTGTTTTGTTTTGTTTTTTTAATTTTATTTCTTATATTAATTTTTTCCCCATCGGCCAACTGTACGTAGCCCCTCCCCCTGCCTTCCAGCTTCCAGCTCATCTGCCACACCCACCCTCGCAACTCTGTTCCCTTGTTTATTTTGTTTTTTTTTTTATTCTTTTTTTTCTTTTCTTTCTCTTACACCGGTTTGACCAGGGGCTCACTGTAGCCCCTCCCTCCAGCCTCGGGCCTCCAGCACACCTGCCCCGCCCCCCAAAGACCTTGCTTCTCTGTTTCCTTGTTTATTTTTATTTATTTATTTTCTTTTATTTCTCTGCCACCTGCCAACCTGGTCCAGGGGCTCCTACATAGCCCCTCACCTCAGCTTCTGGCATCCAGCGCGTCTGCCCCGCCCCCTTGCTACTCTGTTTCCTTGTCTATTTTGGTTTTATTATACTTTTTTTTTCCTTTCTCTTTCACTGGTTCGACCAGGGCTCCTATGTAGCTCCTCCCCCCGGCTTGCAGCCTCCAGCACACCTGCCCAACCCCCCCAAGACCTTGCTACTCTGTTAACTTGTTTATTTATTTATTTTTTCTTCTTTTCCTTCTCTGCCAACTATCAACCTGGTCCAGGGGTAATTACATAGCCCCTCCCCCCAACCTCCAGCTACCAAAGCATCTGCCCTGCTCCTTTTCTGCTCCTGAGGAACCCATCAGCCCCCTCTATATGTGCCCAGAGAACCCAGCAACACTAGTTACAGGAATCTCAGTAGACTCATTCCCCCTTCTGCCCCTCCCGCCGCCAACCCCATCCCGTGGACCGCAGACCCCTTTGGGCCTGTTCCCCTCGCCTGCCCAATCCGGTAGTCCCACCCCCTGTACCCACGACATCTGGGGGTCCGCTACCTCTCCCCAAGACCACCAACCCCCACAGCCCCGACAACTGAACCGACCAAACTGCCCACTGCCCTCTGCCATCCCCCACGACCGATGACTCCTACAGCCCCACTCTCCCAAACCCGCCGACCCCCACAGATATCTCAAAGGCATTCCTCCAACCACCTCAAGTGGAAATGAAATGGCAGAACTCAACGCAAGAATATTACATCAGCTGAAGAAATCGCACCAAATGACAACAACAATACCACTAAAGAGAGAGAGCAGAAGCGGCCCCAGGATGACACGACACTAAACCCCAATCATACTGGCAAAGATCCTAAGGAGAACTTAATGTTAGTCATGCAAGAAAAGATGGACCAACATATTGAAAGGGTACAAAGTCAGCTCATTAGCTTTGCCACCAGGCTTAATATATTAGAGGAGAACCAAATGGACATAAGAAGAGACATATCAGAGCTAAAGACAAGCCAGCAAATGAAGGTATCAAAAATTAGTTTTCCAAATTAAAAGAAGACATCTGCAAATATAAGAATGACTGTCAGGAAGAAGTAATGAAATCAAACCTTGAAATGAAATCACATCTCAACAGGATGATAGAAGCAACCCAAAAAGAAGTTGCAGAAAGCAAAAACCATATTGAAATAATAAGAACATCCCTAGAATCTCTTACCAACAGGATCAATCACTGGGAAAACAGAACCTCAGACATGGAAGACAGAACAGAGGAGAATTCAAGGGAAATCAGAACCTTGACAAAATTCAAAAGAGCAAGTGAACAAGACTCAAGGGAAATGTGGGATACCATAAAAAGACCTAATCTCAGGATCATGGG
>PVHP010021516.1:0-29339 GCA_004024765.1 Zapus hudsonius | reverse complement strand
TGGGGGGGGGGGCTCGGCCCTCTGCTCCACAGGGGAGCAGAGAGCTGCTCGCGAACCCCGTCTGCTGCAGCCCAGGGGTTCGGGAGGGAGGGAGAGTCCGAACTCGGGTTCGGCCGGTGTCCAAAGCCTGGATACCAGTTGAGGGGGTCAAACCTTTCCGGAGAGTCCTGGCGACATTGTTACTCGGTCACCATCTTGCTCCACCCTCTCAACATTCTTATTTAAGGGAGCTTGTGTAAAGTGAGAAGGCAAATTAAGAAAAGGGTTTCATTCCCACATAAATCCAAGATGATGTACTCTGGACTAATAAGATCATTACTATCAAATGCAAAGCAAATTAGATTCAAATGAGAAGTTATAACTTATCAGGCCCTATGTAACCCTTAGCATTTATTTTCACATGAATTTTGAAAATAAATTAGCATTGCTAATATTTACTCTCACAAAAGTATTCTCACAAAAGTATTTTTCAAATTAGGAAAATAAACAAAATCCATATTTTATATTTAAATTGTGTATCTCTAACTGTAACCTATCCTATTTAGCAAAATGGTGGCCTTTTCTGTGACCAATTTGCAAGTTATTAAACATCTACTCCCAGCAGTTTGGAGTTGGAGCTTGGAATCAGAATTTGGAATTGTTAATGCCTGGCTGAGGTTTCATGTGATATTTTGGGGTAAGAGTGCTTGCTGTATAAGTACAAGGGCCTAAGAGGGTGTGATATGAGTTTGATTCCACAGCACCCATGTAAATAGCAAGGCCACAAACATTTATAACCCCAGTCCTGTGGGGAGTAGAGATTGGAGAATCACTGTGGCAGCTCTGGGTTCAATGAGGCTCTGTCCCAAAGGAAAACATGGATAAGAAATAAGGAGAATACCTGACATCATCCTCTCACCTCCATTCATACGCATAGGGCATGCACATCTGCACACATGTATATACCACACACTCCACCATATATACCAAAATATATGCATGCACAAAAAGTTCTCACTTTTGCATGGAGTGATTGGTACATGCCTGTAATCGTAGCATTCAGGAGGTGGAGGCAGGAAGGTCAATTCAAAGCCAGCCTAAGCTAATGAGTTTCAGGTTATTGTGGGATACATGAGACAATCTCTCAAAAAAAAAGCTTTAATTTCATCTTTATTCCATGTCTCAATGTTCTACTCTCTTTATCAGGATATATAAATCTAAACTTTTGAATATAGTAACCAATGCAGTTCTACAGACCTCCCAAGTAGTATCCGGGCCTCTTATTCAGCATTCTTCATATAATTGTAGATGAGGGTAGAGACAGACCAAGCTTTTCCCTCAGACATTAAAGTATATGCTAGAGATACAGCTTTGGACACATCGAGAGTCTGTCTCAGGTACACAGGCTGGAACTGCTCTGAATCCACACTAATTTAGAAGCCAAGCTCATCCTTTTCCATACGCAGTATCATTCAGTGACTAATTCATATATTTCTCACTTCAACTCATACCAAATATAAAAGACAATACCACAGGGATCAGGTGCCCATATGTTTTCACAAAGACCCATGACTTCACAAGTATGAGGAAACCTGAGGTGCTATCAAATACAGGCAATTCACAAGTTAACAATTACTCTTTGTGATATTGTGTGATGATTAAGTTTTGTTGTCAACTTGACCTGTTTAGTAACCACAGTGAAAATCTTGGGTGGGTTTCTGAGGTTGCTTACAGGAAGGATTAACTAAAGGAGTTTTCCTTTTTCCAGAGTGAGCCGAGCCCCCCCTCCAGATTGGGTGGCCTTCTCAATAGGGTACGATTTAAGGAAGCTGGTGTGGATGATAGATTTTCTGTGTTTGGACCTGTGAAAGGGACCCAGCCTGTTTGGCTATTATGGAACTTCTTCTCAATCTATAACTTCAATAAATCCCTTTCTCCCATAACTACTCCTGGTTTTGGATATTCATCCCAGTGGTGTGTGGCTATGACATATAGCATGTAATAGCCATCTTAGAAATTGTCACCTATGTTTCCTTTCTATAGCAACAGAGATTTAAAGTGCATGCACTTGTTCCCTCGCATTATGATGAATGAGGTAATAAAAAATGTACTAGGGACTTGACAGATGGCTCAGCAGTTAAAGGTACCTGCTTGAAAAGCCTGATGGCCTGAGTTTTGAGTCTCCAATACTCACATAAATCCAAGTGTACAAAGTGTCACATCTGGAGTTCATTTGCAGCAGCAGGAGGTCCTGGAGCACCCATAACTCACTCACTCACTCTCTCTCTCTCTCTCTCTCTCTCTCTCTCTCTCTCTCTATATATATATATATATATATATATATATATATATATATATAACTAGAAATTATATATATATATAAATTTCTAGTTGACACAGATGGCTACCAGAACTGTCAAAGGGGATAATATATTGGAATCAGGAGAATACAGTATTATAACAAAACTAAAATACATTTTTCCAGGGTATGAAATTCACACATTGTGTTGTATGGTGTTTTGTCAAATACTTTGAAGAAAGCATGTGTACTGAGGGGAGCTGGCTTAGTGAAAAAAGTGCACATAGTTCAAACCAAGGTCCATCTTCCAACCCCACATAAAAAGCAAAATGTGTGTCAGGCTTCTATAACTCTCACACACAAATACTTATTATGAGATGGGGGACAGACAGGAAAATTTCCCAGAAGCTCATAGAGAACACAGCAAAAAAAAAAAAAAAAAAAAAAAAAAAAAAAAAAAAAAAAAAAAAAAAAAAAAAAAAAAAAAAAAAAAAAAAAAAAAAAAAAAAGCACAAGAGAATCCAGAGCCAGAAACCCTGCCTCAAATGAAGTGGACAGGAAAGACAGTACTAAAAGTTGTTCTCTGATCTCCACATGCTTTATTCTGACATGTACACACCCACACCCTCACACAAAAATAAAAAATAAAAAGGCAGGTATGAGGATTGAGTCTCTGTATATCTAAGGAGCCTTGGTGTTTTGAAGCACGATCCAACGGTTTTGTGGCATCTGTAGTTTATAAAATTGGGATGGTTTGCTTTGAAAATAATATCAAATCAAATATGAAAGCAAATATTTATTTAGAACACTTAATAAGAAGCATCAAATTTATGACAACTACAATAAGCAAGTTACAAACAGTATGTGTATACATTTGCATGACAGACTGACACAAATATCACTATGTAGTTATACAATCTAAAGTATGAAATAAACATCAAAGGTGTTAGAATGATTTTATTTATTAAACAAATATCAAAATTTTGCAAATGTCATATAAACATGTAGCCATGTGAACATATAACAGGAGTCTAAGAGTGAAAGTTGTCTCACTCTATGAGGTAAAACTGTAGACAGGTTTGTATTAAGCCCTTAGTACTTTGTTTCACATCAAGTTTTTGAAATGAACTAGCTTTTCTAAGATTTAATCTCATGGAAAAATCTTGTTTCAAGTTAGAAGAAAAAATTGTTCAGATTCATACTTCAAATTGTATATGCTTAACTGTATGCTGATAATGGTTACATTTACCCAGTGGAGACTTTTTCCAAATCTCCAGATTCTGGTCCAACTTCTCCTTCTAGTAGGTTGGAATGATACCCCAGTTGATATTTATGTTACTGGAACCAATTAGGACCACTTCTACAAATAAGACAGATGCTTTAAAGCTTGCTTGGTTTGAGACAAATGACTTTTATATTTGGAGAAAAAATTCAGAACAGAGTGCTGATTTTTTTCTGGTTTATAACAAAATAAATGGACTTTTAAGTAGCAAGTCTGGACTCTATAGAGGGGGCAGACTTCAAATGCACTTATCTGATTCTAGCTGTCTTCTACATGTGGTCAAATAGCTAAATTAAGAATGACTGCTCACTATTAGTAATGAAGACAGCCAGAAGCCTATCTGTTTTAAGAAACTATTCAACCATTGAAAAATAGATACTCTCTAAAGAGGAATTTCAGGGAATTATAGAATGAACAATTATGTTCAAAGCTGCCAAAATTATTTTCTGCATGCTGAAATGTTATTTACACACACAGAGTACATGCATATAGCCCATTTATTTTTGAACTTCACATCATTTTCTTGCAAAAGCTATTGTGAATAGTTATAATATATAGTAAAGTTTATCTATCTTTGTTTCTATGTTTCAGAGATATTTTTCCCCAAAATAAGTATGCATGACAGGAAAAAAGAATTCCACACTCTTAAACAGAAAACTTAATATTTTATAAAAATTGAGCAAAAATATACACTGGTGTTTCTTTTAGACATCTTTTCTAAGTATATTGCATAATACCTAACACAAGTACAATTTTAATATTGATTGTATATACTGTAATTATATTTTGTTTTATGATATTTTGTGTAATGACACAAAATATCATAAAACAAAATAGTACTTTCTCCTGAAACTGCTTAGGAATTATGCATTCTAAAATCAATGAGAAAATAAAACTTCAAAGATATAATAAAAAAGATGATTTGGAAGAAGCATAAGAAAATGAAAATGCAGCAGTATCTTTAGATCACATAGATACTTAAAAATGAACATTACCCAAACTTTTCCATTTTCATAAAATATTAGCATGTTGGAACTATCAGAGACATTATCAACTAATATCTATGAAAGCTTCCTATTACAATTTCAACTCAAGACAGTGACCTTCATTTGTTCATCATGTCCTCCGTCTCTTTTCAAATATGATTTTTGAATCATATAGCTCTCTCTCTCTATAACCTAGAGATGGCCCCTTTAGATACTTTGCTTCAGCTGCCTCATAATCTAATCCATCAACAGTAGATATTGCACAAATAATTGCTTCTGGTAGAAGAACTTCTAGGATAAATTTAATTTTGTCATCTTTTATCCGAGCCAACATCTTTTGGTCTATTTGCTTGTAAATTTCTTGTAGATATTTCACCACCTCATCCAATTGATCATCATCTTCAAAGTATGTTTCAATACAGCGTGAGAAACCCTTAGCATTCAAAAATAACTTAAGCCATTTTGATTTTTTTTTGCCTCTTGAAATGGCCAGAAGATGGTCTTCTGTTCCCTTTGCGTTCACAATAAAGTCGAGTAGGTTCTTGTTGGCTCGGTCCCGAGCACTTTTCATGCGGTCAGGGAGAATTTTCTGGAAGGACATTCTCTTGGTCTGGGATGTCACACTCATTTGTTCTAATGTATTTTCATTATGAAGCTGTGGAAATATATTTCTGAAGGTATCTTTTCTAATTATTTTCCTGACTGGATAACTAATATCAGCAGCATAAAACTCAAAGAATGAGCCTGAAAAAGAACCACAGCCTAATCTAACCCTGTAGTCACAAATCAGTGTGACGCACCAGTCAATACTTTCACGGTATTTCTCTCTGGCTTTCTCCACTAGTGCTTGTTTCTCTTGACAGTCATATTTTTTTAATCTTCGAAAAGATACTCTAACTCCTTTCTTTTGAGAATTCATGTCTGCCTCAACTAAAACCACACTTGCTTTCCTCTCTTTTCGCCTGATGTTTTTTATCACTGCTGGCCAATATGGATATTTTTGATATTTAAACCACACTATCATGCCTATTTCAAATGCACGTGACTCATAACTAAGGATGAAGCGTGGAAGTTCTTCTTCTTCTTCATCATCATTATAGATTGCAGCTGCACCAGCAGGATTTTGACTCAACAATTTTCCAGCAGCTAGAGCTTCTTCCTCAACATCCTCCAAAATTAATCTCTCAATTACTACATCTTTGTAGGCAGAGTTAGAGGCACCAGGGGCAACTTGACTTTCCCCTGAATAACTTGCAGGGAGTATCTCAGCACCCATTTCTGACTCTACAGAATATTGATCCTGGATAGTATAGAAGTATGGATTTGCATTTGATGGACCCTCTCCAGGATCATCCACAGTATTCTCTAAGGGAGAGCACTGAGAATAAACAGGTAAGGCAACTGTGCAGGTGTCTTGTGCCTCTGCTTTAAGAGCTTGGGGCACAGTGAGGTCTTCTGGTGACAGTGACGGAGCATAATTTTCTTCTTTAACATATGCACTTTCATCTTTGACTGGGATATATCTTTTAATATTTTTCTCATACTTTTTGTCATCATCATCACCATCATCATCATAATGTGAAGGTAAAGTCTGGCAACAGCTTGAACTTTGTGGTGACTCTGTTTCCATTTCACTTGGAATAGTATCAGCAGTTGTGTGTACTTGTAGCTTTTCATCAGGTAGGGAGTTATCACTCTCTGAAAGTACTAACAGGGGAGTTGGGTCATCATGTTCCTCCTTATACTTCAGCAGCTCTATTTTATCTTCCCGATGCTTCTTATGAGGTGGTGAAAGATCCTGTACATTTTCAGACAGAATAGTGGTCTCTTCTTCATTGGACATGCTTTCTTGATTCAAATTTGCTCTCTCTTTCAGGAGATCCAGTGCCATTTTTATTGATTTTTCATAGGCTGTTTCCTCTCTAGGTGAACTAACATCTGACTGTACTGCTAGGGAGACTGCAATAGCTTCAATTTCAGACATAGTTAGGATCTTTGTTTCTGTGCTATCTATAGTAATTTTTTCACCTAGTGAAAGTATTTGAACTTCCACAGAAAATGTTTTCTTCCGCTTACTGTTTGAGGACATTTCATATCTGGACAAAACATTTGCTGGCCATAACTGGCCTTTCCAGTTACACAAGACATATTTAGCATCCATTATGATTTAGATTAGTGTGTCAAGTAGTTATTAGTAGAGGTTGAGGTGACTAGCTGTCCCTGTCACTGAAAACACAGGTGCTACCCAAAATAATAACCTTACTATACTTTTCTTTTTGATTTAGGACTACAAAGAGTTTACATCATATGTGGCTTTTTCTCTTCAACAAGTATTTCTGCAGGATGTTTCAATAGGACAGCTCTGGAAGATACTGAAATAGAGAAAAATATATTAACAAATAAGATCATCTTGCCAAAGCAGAAAGTGAACAACTGCAAACAGGAAAGATGATATAGAAAGAGGAATTATCAATTAGGGGACCAGACAGATAAAATTATGACATAAGATAAAAACTGAGTAAAACTTGTATAATACCCCACATGTAAGAACTCTCACATTTACTAAGAAGTCAATATATGTACACATTAGCAGAAGTAGGAGACCTCATTGCAGTATGTGAGGAACTCTATGTTATTAGATACTTAGCTACTTTTGTGTATACTTCTATGTGGGTTGGGTATACATGTGTGTTGGTACATGTGCATGAATGTGGAGAACAGAGGTAATGGTGGATGGTGCATGTCTTCAACAACACTCATCTTACTTTTTGAGACAAGCTCTTTCACTGAACCTGAAGTTCATTGATACAGCTAGACTAGCAAGCTAGCAAGATCCTCCTGTTTCCATCCTCCAGCGCCGAAATTACAGGCAAATGTTGCTACACATGGCTTTTACATGAGTTCTGGCAACGAGAACTCCAGTACTCATATAGTAAGCACTTAATGGCTAAGCCATATCCAATAATTCATAATTTGCTTCTTCTGTACTCCAATAGAATACCTGTGGGTAGTGGCTCTACAAATGAAGCATTCATGAAAATGACATGGAAGCCTTCTTCGATTCTTAGGTCCCATCCTCAAAGTCTTACTCAGAAGTTCTGGAGTAAGCTCAAAATAATTCTAAATGTTCCATTTACAATGAAAAGCAGTGTGCTAGCTGAATATGTATATTATATATAATATAATAATATAATATATATAATAATATAATAATAATATAATATTTAATATATATATATTTGGTTTTCAGAGGTAGGGTCTTGCTCTAGCCCAGGCTGACCTGGAATTCACTATGTAGTCTCACCGTGGCCACAAACTCATAGTGATTTTCCTACCACAGCTTCCAGAGTGCTGGGATTAAAGGTATGAGCCACCATACCTGGCATTTATGTAATTTTGAATCTACACGTGCTTTGCTATTCTACCAAGCCCAAGCAAAGATAATGAATTCTGTATTTCCTCAATCCAGTCAATAATGTCAACATCATGTAAATAGCATACTCTGAGAAGACAGGTTCAGAATGGCTGATGTGACCAATTGTCAGATAGGGCAGTTGTAAAGGATTTTAACATTAGGCTACTGGCTAGAACCTTTCAGGTAGATATCTAAATAGTCTATTTTACAATTTCTTCATGGTGGTTTAATGGATGAGATTCTCACAACTATAAGTTATATTAATTACAAATGTCATGGCACAGGCCAAGTATATCCTACACCCAAGTTTAATTAAACATAATTTTAATACAAAAGTTGGTTTTAAATTTTAAGTGCTATAGATGCAAAGTAGGAAGTAAAATAAATTATCCTTCATGAGCTCAACATGTTTTAAAATGCTAAATGTTTATCAAACAGGAATTGTCTTACCTTCTCTCACATGGATGGTCTGATCCTGTGATCCAGCTGCCTTGAATGTCACTCCAGCTGCTTGTCCCACAGAGCCTTCACCTTGCTGAACACTTCTGTAGTTCTCTGCCTTTCTTGGGATCAACCAGTATCACACAGAGACTGCCCCTGTCAGGTGCACCTTTGGTATTAACCAACCAAAAAATTAAATTGAAAAAATTATAAAGCAATTCACCTCCTCAAATTCTAGCAGACATGCCACTTTGAAACACAGGGATGAGGTAAAATCTCAACCCTAACATGGATGCCATGTCTATTTTACTCTCATGTTCTATAAAACAAACTGCTCTTTGGAACACAGTTCATGCTGAAATACTCTCACTCCAGAAAGATATGAGATAGACATGAAAGAAGGAAAGTAACAATTATGTTATCTTGAATATAAATCAGATTATAGATTTTTATGTTTGAATCTTCACATTAAATATCATGTGGAATTCCTATTTATACTTTCAATTTTTGGATAGAATCACAGGTACATGTCTCATAGTCTATTAATAAAAAATAGTTTCACTGTTTTGTTTATCTACTTCATATATGTGGCTGGTCTGGCGAAAATTTAGGGTGTCTGGCAAGTGCCATCTCTTTACCTGATCCAGAACTACAACCTGTTGATGTTTATACAGAACTTTAATCAGTACAAGAAGGAAAGCAACTACATTAGTCAGTTATGAGCCGTCTAGATTTCTAGAACTCTTCTAAATTTAAGGGATTGGGGCTGGAAATTTGGCTCAGTGATAAAGTGCTTCCTGGCATGCTTAAGATCCTGGTTTTGATCCTCAGCACGACCAAATGGAAATAAAATAAATTTAAGCACTTCATTGTATAAGATTATAACAGGATCATTTTATTCTCATAGTATTTCTGATTACCCAGAAGCTTATTAAAATTGTAATGATATAAAAGACATTGAGAAAAAAGACATGAACTAGTAGGGGGATAAAATGGGAAGGAAGAAATCAACAGTAGTTTGAAGGTGTCAAGAGAAATTAAAATGAAATGCAATCAAAATATATTGTATATATGTATGAAATTCTAAGAATTAAAAAACATAAAGAGAAAAATAAAGCTAGGTGTGATGGCACATGACTTTACTCCCACCACTTGGAAGGCTGAGGCAAGAGGACTGCCATGAGTTTGAGACAAGCCTTGAGCTACAGAGTTTTAGATCTTCTTGGGCTAGAGTGAGACCCCGCCTCAAAAAATAAAATATACAAAAACAAAACAAAACAAAAAAACAAAGTACAACTCTATACAAATGACTACCACGAATATTATATGTCTTTCTGTGCTTTAATTTATATAGAAAGAAGAGAATACATGTTAATTCAAACATTCAGGAACCACACTCAACAGTATTGCTTGACCCTAATGTAAGTCAGTGGGTCAAAAAATAGACAGGGTATTGATATGGAAGGGGTCTAAAGGAAAGAAGGATTTTAGTGGAAGGGAAACAGGGAAAAGAAGGAGTAGCTGGGGAGGGAGGAATCAAAACACATTATATAAATATATGAAGATGTCAAAATGAAAAGTATTTTAAAAAGACTATGGTTTGAACATCATTCTATATAAATGTTTTCTACATGATTTCTGAATAAATTACTTCAAATGTTTTCCAAAGCCAGTGAGATTTTATCTCAATATTTTCAGTGAAGATATACAAATTCAAATAAGTATTTGTTAATATTTTTTTAAAAACCAATAGTAAAGCTATCCTTATCTCTCTAACTATATAATTAATATATACTTTGGTTAGATAGATATTTCCACATCTGGTTACATATATTATGGTAACAAATATACACTGAGCTAACACATGTATTCTTAATGGAAATCATGTGATGTATATTACTCCATAAATTTCTGTGTTTATCTCATACTATATCTCAGACATTTTCAAGTCAATTCATGTGGCGGCTCATCTTTCTATCCACCAGATACACAATATTCCATAGTAAAGGTAAACTATGCCATATTATAAAAAATTACTTAAAGATAAACTATGCCCTATTTTTTTAAATTACTAACAGGAATAAACAAAATATTCTGTTTTAGTATCAAACCTAAATGACACACAAAAGTAGTCCTTGTGGACAACAACTTTATGTGTTTCCTGAAATAATGAAATGAAAGGAAGAAACACAAAGTTACAATCAAAACATCAACCAGGCTACCCTTTTGATCCATCTAGGAAAATTCCTACCACTGGCAAAAGACAGGTAGTTAGGGAAAAACATCTCTGTGTGTGTCTATGAATGTTAATGTGTCTGAAACAAAATGGGTATGCTATTTCAGCTCCATTTTCCTTTATAATTATACATGTAATCATTAGAAAATCTACTCTTAACAATACTAAAATACATTAAAATGTTACAATAGAAATCTACCAAGAAATGTTGAATGCTAACATGGTAGTTTATTTTATAATCACATATATACATGCATTTATTATATCCAAGTTACTTCACTCAAATACACATTTGATCCCCTTGTCATGCTCATATGCATGTGGCATAGGAGTACATACATACATACATGTGTATATATATATATATATATATATATATATATGTGTACATATATATGTGTGTATGTGTCTCAATTAGCAGAAGTAATTTTTGCTGTTAAATCCTCTATCAGTTTTATTTCTGTGTAAAGTAATGAATGTTTACAACTTCACAAAGTAACAGAATGTCTAGTTGTATAAAAAAGGAAGCCAAGTTAAGAAATTAGTATGAATGGTCATGTTGCACTGAAGCCTTAACTTAGTGGGTATAATCTGATCACCCTTTTTCCTACTGTGGATTTATAAAACCTTGGGAGATATAAAAATTCCAGAGGATTAATTCCTTCAAAATGCCAGCAATTCCCTCTAAAGCATACACTGTTCCTACAAATCTACAGCCCTATTTTCTCATCTTTACTCCAGAGCCTTGAGAAGTCACTAGAAAATAAACTGGAAGACAGACATTTCCTTGAAACTTCTTGTCAGCTGCAGTCTGGTGAAGTACAGCACTTCCCTCAAGCCTGGCCAGGGAGCTCTCAGAGGCTGGCTGTTCAGAATGGGCTCCTCCCCTGGCTATGCTGAGGAGCAGAAGGTCACTCCTTGAATTACAGGAGAGAGAACTGTCAGGAGAAATACCCTAAGTGTTGAATATTGTAATCATCCTTTAAGAAATTTATAGTGTAATGGCAAAAACTGTCAAATTTCCATTCAAACCATTAGGGTGGTTGAGGTAGCAAATTACTTTATCATATAATAAAAATCCATTTTAAATATTCATTATAGTGTCTTGCCTTCTCTGGAAATTTACATCTATGGGTTATTTTTTTTCTTACATGTCTTCATTGCACAAAATTATGGGCCTCATCATTACTTTTTCAAACATATATATCATATACTATGCTCATATTCATTCCTCAATTGCCCTCAGTTATTCCAACCCCCACTCCTGCTGGTCCCTTTGCTCATACTCAATAGGCTCCCTTCTACTTTCTTTTCTCTCTCTCTTTCTCTCTCACTCACACAAACACACACTCATACACACCCATATACACAAACATACAGAGACACACACACCCTACTTAGAATAAGGTTGCAATACAACAAAAAAGAAAACTATATTTCATGGATGAGAAGATGCAAATATTCTCAATAAAATACTTGTAAACCAACTATAAATTAACTTAAATTCCTAATAGTGCTCATAGAATTTCCTCCTATATTATGTTTCTGCTCATAGATCAAGATTAATGCTGTCCTCAATATTCATCAGAGAAGTTTCCTTTTACTAAAGCCTGGGACTCAAAACTTGCCACAGGACTGAGAAGTAGTAGGTGCTGAGTGATCAATGTTAAATGAAGACATCTCTCCCATATTCTCCAGGGCTCACAAAACATTGCAGAAGAGGGAGTAGAAATAATTTAATTACCGGATGGTGGGAAAATATACTTTGGGACACTATGAAGGGAAGGTGTGGCTCTGTGAGTCTGGGAAAATACCTGCACACAGGAACCCAGGATAGCACCTGAGCACCTGGGAGAATATTTTACATATCTGAAGAACCCCATTTCAGATAAGGCCCTCTTGAAAAGAGCTCTGCAGCCAGCCTAATCCACATTCATATGGTCACTTTTTGTCCCTCAACAGACAGCCCCCCCAGGAGGTCCAAACCCAGGCAAACTTTATCTACTGCCTTTAAAAAGAGCCTGCAGAGAGGGCTTTTGCAGGAACATGACTTCATGATATGGCTGTCCACTCTCTGCTAATGTCTGGTCTCCACAAAATAAATGTATCTTTGTCTGAGCTCAGTCTGTTCTAACTTCTGCCTCCATTTTTCCATTTCCAACACACTATACTCCACACAGGAAGTGACCTTCACATTTATGATCTCAGAGCTGTTGACACCTATTCTTCTACAAGACCAGCACAATATTGAGCCCATTTGGGCTGGGGATAATTCAGCAGTTAAAGGCACTTACTGGGGGAGAAGGTTCAGCAGTTAAAGGCACTTGCTGGCAAAGCCTGACAGCATGGTTTCAATTCCCCAATACCCATGTAAAGCCAGATGCACAAAGTGTCATGTGCATTTGGAGTTCATTTGCAATGGCAAGAGGTCCTGGCATGCTCACTCACTCTTGGTATCTCCAGATAGATAGATAGACAGATAGAGATAGAAATCGATATAGATATAGACACACACACATATGTATTATATATATAAAACAGAGAGAGCATCAACATTTAAGCATGAATGAGAAAGAAGGGCAAAGAAAAGCAGAAAACAGCAAAATAGAAGGGGTTCTAATTGCAAGAAGGAGTTCAATGGAAGGGGAGAGTGTAGTAGAGACAAAAAAAGTTTTGAATGGGAGAGAATTATGAAGAAATTATAGTATGTTAATATATAAAAACTTTCAATATTAAGAAAAACAATTCTGGTCAAATGCCTTTAAAATAGAATTCAAAGGACTGGCATATCATTTGGGTCTTTAATATTTACATTGTTTGTGATACAAAGAACCACAAATCTCAGAGGTTCAATCCCAAAAACATTGATCTTGCTGATGACAGTTTAATGTAGATCATCAAGTGGAAAAGGAGAGGGTACTTTGTTCAAAGCCACCACTAAGGTAAACAACCTTTTTCCATCCTATGGCTTCACCATCTTCCTGGGCTTTAAATCCTTCTTCAAATAATTTGAATTTGGCTAGCCATATTCATATGCATATTGTTTTAAGGTCCCAAGTTTGGCAAATATCAAAGGGTAGCCACTATCCATTATTCAAGTATCTGATATAAAGCTCAATGCAATAGAACTCAGGGAATATCATTTCTTGTTCATTAGGAGAAAGAAAAAGAAAACTTAGAATACTGTGACCCAATTCTGTATCCAACTTTACGCCCTTCTTCCTCCTCTTATTTTCTAGTCAGATGAGACAGAATCTAATATAATACAATAACAGAAATGAGTGACATCCTACCACCTTGTTAAATTATGCTGAATGCAAGCAAGGCCTAGGGTCTACACACATAAGGGAAGAGGTTATACAAGATGGATTATGCCCATCACAATATTGCATGATCAAATATATATGAAAAATTCAAAATGATGGCATTTACTGGGGCATGGTGGTACACACCTTTAATCCCAGGATTTGGGAGTCAGAGGTAGGAGGGTTACCATGAGTTTCAAGGCCAGCCTAAGACTACATAGTGAATTCCAGGTCAGCTTTGGCTTGAGTGAAATCCTACCTCGAAAACAAACAAACAAAACAAAAAATGGTGGCATTTAGAAATAATGAAATGATCAGTGTTGTTAGATGTTACAGGTGGGGGAAGGTAAAGGGATAACACAAGGATGTCATGAAGATCATAGAATTTTCTGATTTTTGATGGTGAAGGTCAGAAACATGAGTTAAAATTCAGAGAACTGCATACAAACATTTTCTAGTATATGCTAATGCATGATTTCTATGTATAATATTTTAAGAATAGAAGTTTAAACAAAAAATGTACTTTATGACTATACATTAGAAACCATCTGTTTCTTTCTAAGGCATATTTAAAAGAATCAGCATAAATTAAGACTTACATACCTCACTAAAATCACCAGTCCAAATTTAATTTATATAATAATGCATAAGAAAATGTCATTCACAACAATGACAAATCTCTATATAACTTACAAAGTACTAAGTTTTCTTCAGCCTATCATAGAAAAATATTAAATGAAATATCAAAGGGTGATCAACCCCTTTCAAGAATGATGGAAAACATATTCATTTCAAGTTTGCCAGAGCAGCACCAATGCAAAAGTGACTGTCATACAAAACAGAAAAAATACATAATCTGAGATTTTGATTAATTCATTAAAGTATGGGCTAGTGTCAGTTTGGAATATGTGAAGCCTTAAATTCCCATAATACACTGCCAAGTTCCTTTTCACAGGCCTTCATAAGAAACTCACCAGAACAAACAGGACAAAGGAGACCTAAAGAACCCACAGCACTGGTTCAGGTATGCAAGAGGCAATCAGCTACTGTGGAAAGAGAAAGAGAGTATTTATTTATTTATTTTTCTTTTGCTTTTTGAGGTAGGGCTTCTCTCTAGCTCAGGCTGACCTGGAATTTACTACATAGTTTCAGGGTAGCCTCAAACTCACGGTGATCTTCCTAATTCTGCCTCTCCAGTGCTGGGATTAAAGATGTGTACCACCATGCCTAACCGAGAAAGAGAGAGTTTTTGAACACTTACACCCAAATCCTTCTGTCATGGAGAGCTAAAACATTAAACCACTAGGGAAGAAAGAAGCAAATTGTCTCCTTGACCTGGGAAGGAGGAAAAGCAAAATACATCTCCCAGGGGAAAGAGAGACTGAAAGTTTCCCATTCTCAGGACAAAGGCACAGTATTGACTGCTCTTAGGATATCAATAGAAACAAAACCTCTCTACCCTTGAGGAGAGGCAGAAAACTGTCTTGGGCCAGGATCCAACATGAACAAAAAGTGTGGTTATCTATTTCTGAAGAAGGAGCAAGAAAGTATTTCATGCCAAAGACCACCATCAGTTTTGAATCAAAGGTGTTAGCAGACAGGGTAGAGGAATGAATGTTGATTAAGCCCAAACTCTTAAGAACCAGGTACAAAGTACCTCACAATAGTTGAGTCTCTACAGAACCATGGACAATAATTCTTGCTTCACTGCTACAACCTTACTTCTGTGAGATGGTAAAAACAAGATGTCAGACCCTCCTGTGGTAGAATAGTTATGTATGGACTGCTGAAAAGTTAGGGTGATGAATCATGGTGAAAAATCTTCTGGCATGCTATCCACCATTTGAAAGACAAATAATGTAAATTAAGTGATACAGATGATAAGAAAGTGATAAAAAATAAGGAGCAACTTCCAAAATACTTTAAAACAACAAATTTACCCTGGTTCCAAAAAGAACAAGCAAAATAAACTATAAAACAGTATCTGCCATTAACACAGCCAAAGAAATCCTTAGCCAAATACTAATAATCAAAGCCAATGATATAGTATAAGAATCTACCATGTCCAAATTGAATCTATTCTTGGAACATAAAGATGGTTCAACATTTCCAAATCCATCAGTATAATTCACTGTACTAGCAGACTGAAAAGGAGGCAAAACCATATCAAATGATGCAGAATATGCATCTAGGAACATTCCACAACCATTCAAGATAAAAACACTGAGCACATTCCAAAATAAATGATCTTTCTAAGCCAGATCTTAAAATCTATAAAAATGTTACAATCACCATCATACCTAATGGAGAAACATGCAATGCCTTAGTTGCAGTTACCTTTGTTTTGCTGGGACAAGCATCTGACCAGAAGCAGCTTATGGGAAAAAAGGGGTTTATTCAGACCTACAGATTCAAGGGTAAGTTTTTCCATGGCAGAAGAAGCTGGATTGCTTCAGGATCCAAGGCGGGAGGGGAGGAGGGAGGGAAGAAGGGAGGGAGGAGAGGGAGGGAGGGAGGGAGCGAGAGGGAGAGAGAGATAGAAACCAATTCTAGTAAGCACAAATAGCCAGAGCTCAAACTGGCTCTCTATACCTAGTAGGGTTGCACTCAAAATCTGCCTCCCTGTGACATACTTCTTCCAGAGTTTTCAGTAGGAAGCTTAACCAAAAAGACCTCAGGCTATGGGGGACATACATTTACATTTGAATCACTACAGTCTTTTTACTAAAATCAGCAATGGTAAATGTGTTTGCTTTCACCATTTATTTTCAACATTATATTAGAGAGCCCAGTGAAAACTTCAAGGCATGAAAAATAAACAAGTAGTACATGGCATGGAAAAGAAAAAGTAAAACTCCATTTGTACAAAGCATGAATGACCTATCTAATGAAGCTACCAAACATCTACTAAACATAATAATGCATTTTAATAGTGTTATCAGATGCAACGTTAAAAAAAATCAACTGATTTCATTTTTATGCAATGAAATTTTAAAGTTCAAATTTAAAAATTATACCATTTATAAATTTTTCCAAACAAGAAAGAGTATGAGAGACTAAATCCATCCATATGTGTAAGCTTACCATGTTGAAAACCTTAATACACTGATACAAGTGATTAAGATCTAAATAAATGAGGAAATATGCTAACTGAATGAAATATCATTTTAGAGTGAAATGAATCTCCATACATTTATCAATAGAGTAGTCCCTACAATCTCAAACAAATTCCCAGCAGACTTTTGGTAGGAATGGAGAAGGTAATGCTAAAATGTATATGGAAAACAAAGCAAGTAGAGGAACCAGACCAACATTGAGAAGGAAATAAAAAATTTGGATGACTTACACTAACTGATTTCAAGACTAATGGCAAGATAATGGGATACAAAAGACTAGCATATATTATCTGCTGATTTTTGTTAAGGGTAATTAATATTCTTATGCTCTTGAAAATATAAAATCAAGTGAAAACCCATAAAGTAGAGGATACATGAAAAACATGTATCCAGAACTTATGAATTGCTCCAGTAAATTTAGCAACCCAGTCAAAATAGACAATGAAGATTATACAAAGTCTCTTGATCAGATATAAAAATATGCTCAAGACCATTAGCAATGAAGACTATTCAGGGAAAACCACAATTACACACTATTAACACCTTTATAACTGGTACTGGTAGGGAAGGTAGCTCGTGCTTTTAGCACTCAAAAGGCTGAGGTGGGGAAATCACCAAGTTTGAGGCCAGCCTGGGCTATAGAATAAAGTCTAGGTCTGCTTGGGCTACAGTGATACCCTGCCTCAAAAATGGCTAGTATTAAAGAGAAGAAAAAAATCTGACATCAGTATAAACCTCCAAAAAAGTAGAACAATTGGCATATATTATAAAAAGGGTTATAGCCACTTTGTAAAACAATCTGGTAGTGGTTAATGCAGTTATGCATACATTTAAACATTCAACACACTGCTAGGTATTTACTCAAGACAAATGAAAACAAATATAAATACAAAGATCTTTTCTGAAATATCTAATAACTTTAATGATAATCACAAAGTTTACAAATCTAGTGAGTAGATTATTTTCCAAGTCCCCAGATCACCCATATAGTATGCTATTTCTCAGCTATATATTCAACTACAGACACATGCAAATAGTATTGGTGAATACTAATTATGCATGCTAAGTGAAAAGGCTAGATACAAATGGTTACTTTTGCTTCCAAATTCCCCAGCATCCCCCACTCAAATATCTGTGTTCCTAGCCCACTCACACTGCCAGGGGTGAGTTTCTTGCTTCTTCCCAAACTCCCAGAATCCTTCTTTACCTTACCTACTGGTCTCTGAGAACCTAGCTCAACTGCAACTGAGGGTTAAGTTTCTATTATCTTTCCAATTCTCTGACATCCTCTCCTATCTGCCTATACTTGCATGCTTCTCTGGGTCCCTAAACTACCTGCACCACCAGAAATGAGTTGTTAATTTGTTCCTAAACTCCCAGCTGTTATCCTCTTCTCTGCCTGCATGTCTTCCTAGATAGATCCCAACCCAAGCAGTGGATGTGAGCTTCTAATTTATTCCCAACCCCCAGTATCCTCTACTACTCTATCTACATGTCTCTCTGGGTCCTTAGTCTACCCATGCCACCTGGAGTGAGAGCCTAATTTCTTCTACATCCCCAGCATCCTCTCCTTTTCCACCTATATGTCTCTTCTGTTTGTTAGCACAACCAAAAGTGAGATACTTCTTTCACCTGTGCAAATTTCCCCTCCTACCAGCCTGGTGGAGCCAAGCCCTTACAATTGAGTCCCTTATTCCTAGTAGTACCCTTCCTCCATCCAGGCCACTTTTCTAGCACACTACCCCTCTCTGCTAACCTTTAGTGAGAGAAGTGGCATCATTCCACCCATTGCTTCAAAGGAATGTGAAACCTTACACTCCCCTATATGTGGTCCTAACCCTATTTGGGCACTCCACAACCACAACACTGTTCACCAACCTGAACCCCTCCTACAACCTTACTACTACCTGTTGTAAGCCCCAGCATTCTCAACAAGATAAGCTCATTGCTTTAGATGGGCGAATCCCACCAAAAAACAAATCTCACACAAAAAGGAAACATATCCCCACCAAGAATGTCTAATCTCACAGTAGAGGCCTGGCATGAGAGATGCTTGGAGGGAATTACAATGAATATAAAGGCACAATTATTGTGTGTGTATGTATGTATGTATTGAACTTAAAGAGAACATGAATCAACACCTAAATAAAATTCAACAGAGTATCAACAATCAGTTAAAAGAAACGAGAAAGTCAAACCATGATATAAAAATGATACTCAATAAAGAGATTAGAAACAGAAGGTAAAACAAATGAAATATAAAATGATAAGCTTCCTGGAAAACAGAATAAACAATATGGAAGACAACATATCAGGACTTGAGGACAAGTTAGAGGAAAAATATCAGGGAGCGAAAAGCAATGACAAGTTCCAAAAGAACATATGTGCAAACCTGAGAGAAATGCTGGATATACTGAAAAGACTAGATTTATAAATTATGTGTATACAAGAAGAAGAATGTTCCACCTGGAGCTCCTAAGGTTGGATTGTTCTTGTTTTCCCAATGTCGTTAGGTAGGTGGTTATGTTATGAATTTGAGATCTCTCTGCAAACCTAGGAACTCCACACAGAAAGAATGATAATAAAGTTAATTGATAATTAAATAATAATTATTCAAGATAAATAAAAAATAATAATTAAGAGATTAATGAATTGGAAATTAAGAAAACAATTTTTAAAAACAGGCAAAATGAAGAGCTGGTTCTTTGAAAAAAAATAGACAGATAAATACCTGGACAATTTGATGAAAAGATAAAAACAGAAGTCCCAAATTAACAAATTTAGAAATGAAAAGGGAAAGGTCACAGAAGACACCGACGAACTTGGAAGAAATGGATAAATTCTTAGACACATACCACCTACCAAAACTAAATCCAGAGCAGATAAATCTAAACAAACATTTAAAATGTAATAAAAAAACTTCCTCCAGGGCTGTAGAGATGATTTTAGTAGTTAAGGTGTTTGCCTGCAAAGCAGAAAGACCTGAGTTCAATTCCCCAGTACCCATGTAAAGCAAGATGCACAAGGTGGTGCATGCATATGGAGTTCTGTTTTCAGTGGTTGGAGGACCTGGCACATCCATTCTCTTTCTCTGTCTCTTTCTTTCTCTCAAATAAATAAATGAATAAATATTTTTTAATATTTCCTCCAAAGGAAAATTCCAGGACCTGATGGATTCTCAGTCAAATTGAAGAGGACATAAGTTAGAAAGACCTTCCTTGCTCCTAGATATGTAGAATATTGTGAAAATGGAAATTCTACCAAAAGCAATATATACATCCATTGCAATACTCATAAAATTCCCAGCATCATTCTTTGCAGAGATAAAAAATTCTCAAAATTCATTTGGAATGGCAGAAGGCCTTGGATATCCAATAGTATCCTCAGCAAAAGAAACACCTCAAGAGATTTCAGCATACCTGATCTAAAGCTGTACTATAAAGCCATAGTAACAAAACAGCATAGTACTGGCATAAAAACAGACTGATCAAAGGAACAAAACTGAAGTTTCTGTCCTTAGTTTAAACTACACCTACTTGATCTTTAACAAAGGTACCAACAATGTACTCTGGAGAAAAGACAGCATCTTCAAATGATGCTGAACAAATAGGATGAAGATATGTAAAAAAATGAAATTAGGCCCACTTCTCCCACCATGCAGAAAAGTCAATTCCAAATAGATTAAAGACCTCAAAAAAAAAAAAATGACCTGAAGAAAAAATAGGGGAAACTCTCTACAATATAGTAGTGGGGAAAAACTTCCTGAACATAATTCCAATAGCCCAGGAAATTCAATAATCACTCAACCAATGGGATCCCATCAAGCTATAAAGCTTTTATATAGACAAACATAACATATACATAGTCAACAGATCACCATCAAAATGGGAAAAAATCTTCACCAGCTATACCACAGACAGAGACCTAATTTATTTAATCTAAAAAGAGCTAAAAATATAAGTAATATAAAATTAAGCAATCTACTCAAAAAATGAGGCAGTGAATTAATTAGGGAATTCACATAGAAGGAAATACAAATGGCTAATTCTCATGTAAGAAAATGTTCATCATCTTTCATCATCATGGAAATGCAAATCAAAACATATATGAGATTCCACTGTGTTCCAGCTTGGATGCCAATCATTAAAAATATCTAACAATTGATGTTGGTGAGGATGTAGAGGGAAAAAGGAACCTTCATTCACTGCTGGTGGGAATGCAAACTTGTAAAACCACTATGGGAATCAGTGTGGATGCTCCTGGAAAAGATGAAAGTAGAACTACCAACTGACCTATCTTCTCCTCTACTGGTCATCTACCCTAAAGGCTATTCCTTCAATACAAAGACTTTTGCTCAACCATGTTATAGCTGCTAAATACACAATAGCTAAGAATTGGAATCAACCTAGGTGCTCATTGCTGAATGAATGTATATCAAACTTGTAGTACATATACACAATGGAATTCTACTCAGATTTAAGGAAAAATGACATAATGAAATTTTCATGAAAAGTGGATAGACTTGGAACAGATCTTACTCAGCATACTCATACAAGAAGAGAAAGACAAATGCTTCATATTATCCCTCATTTCTTGTTCTTAATCAGAATCATCCAGAATTATAAGCAAACCAGACATGCAATTTGAGAGACAGATAACATGGTTAGAAGGGTTTTTTTTTGGGGGGGAAGGAATAGGTACCATAGTATTCTTACCATTGGACAGTAGGCTAAATGATATAACCCTCCAATGGAATATAGGGGTATCTTCTGGTAAGAAGGGCCCTGAAGAGGGTGGGGTGAAGCCTAACCCTAATACAACTAGCTCTAGCTTTTAACTCCCAGTACCAGAAACAGGTTACTACCCACATTGAGCTATTGATTGGAGAGACCTATGAAGTCCCCAAAACAAGACAGGTTTATGTCAAAACACTTGAATCTTGAAGGAAGCCAGTTAGCCTGTATAGTGCTGGAATGTGCTACATGAGCTGCTATAAGAAATTTGCCAACAATGTTGGGAGAAGATAGGATTTTTTGTTACAGGATAGCAACCAGTATGAAAAGACGTACACACTTGTGCAAACATAACCAAATCTGTGACTATTCAAAAACACCAAATTCCACAAAATCATCAACATGACAGGGATTAACACACATTTTTCAATAATACCTTGAATATTAATGGTATCAACTCCCAATCAAAAGATAAAGACTAACAGTTTGGATTTAAAAAAAAAAGGATCCTTTTTTCAGGCTTCTTCAAGAAACACATCATGGTGAAGGACAGACAGTACCTTAGGGTAAAGGGATGGAAACAATTAACCAAGGAAATGGAACTAGAAAACAAACAGATGCAACTATTCTAATACCTGACAAAATCAACTTTAAATCAAAATTAATCAGAAGAGACAAAGAAGGACATTTCATATTGATTAAGGACAGAATTCACCAGGGACATTACAATTCTAAACACACATATACCAAAAACAGTTATACCCAATTTTATAAAACAAACCTTAATAGATATAAAGTTAGAGGTGAAACAAGCATAGTGAGCAACTTCAATACCCCACTATAACCATACAGGTCATTATATAGGTCATTTAGGCATAAAATAAACTAATGGGAGCAAACTAACACCTGGAGCTAATAGACATGTGTAAAACTACCCCATCCAAGTACGATAGAATACACATTCTTCCCAGCAGCCCATGGACCTTTATCTAAAATAGATCACATAAGACACAAAGCAAAGTATCAATAAACATAGGAAAACTGAAAAAAACTATGTGTAGTATATTTGGCCACAATACAGTAAAGGTAGAAATTAACAGTAAGAAAAACAATAGAAAATAAATAAACTCCTAGAGAATGGACAACACATTTGTTTGTTTTGGTATTTTGAGGTAGGGTCTCAATTCCACCAATAGGACATTGGATGATGACTGACATCCTGGCAGGAGACAAACCACACCTAGCCTTCACAAGGGGCCCAAATGAAACCTACAAGAAAGTGACGAGACAAACAAGAGACCAATCACCACCGCAAGTCTGATAACCCATGAAAGGTCAATAGAGACAGACACCAACAATACCCAATACAATCCAAAGCAAAAGTCCAGAGACAATTAAGTTCTCAGCAATAAACCAGACTTAAAACTCACCCACCATGACTCAGGGAACTGAGTGGAAGAGGGGGCAGAAAGAACATAAGAGCCATGGTGGGGGAGAATATCCAGAGACATTGTCCCCCTCAGCAACAAAGCACAAAGAGGGAAGAAAAAAAAAAGAAAAACTGGCTATCTATGATGCAGTTCATGACCCCCTAACCTATGGACAGGTCCAGTATGCATACCAAGGAAGGACCTCAGTGGGTAGGGGACAGAGAGGAGGGAAATGGAGACAACTTCATAAGATTTGCTCATACAATGTAAATACTTATTCATAATAAAGATATTAAAAAATTCACCAAAAGAGAGACAACTCAAACCAATCAAGATGAAAAGGGCAATACTACAACAGATACCAGTGAAATCAAAGGAAGAAGGACATACTTCAAAAGCTATATTCCACTAAACTGGAAAATGTAAGAGCAATGGATGAATTTCTCAACACATGACCTACAAAGGTTAAGTAGACATGAGGTAAATAAGCAGAGCTATAATAAGCAATGCAATCAAATCAGTAATTTAAAATATTATAAAAATAACTCGCAGAGTTGATAAAAACTTTCAGCAAAGGGTCAGGATACAAAACCAACACACAAAAATCAGCAGCCTTGTTATGTTATCAATGACAAGATACTGAGAAAGAAGTCAAGAGAATGGTATAATTCAAAACTGAAAGAGCTCTATAATAAAAAAAAACACTCAAAAAGAGATTGAAGAATACACCAGAAGATGGAAATATTTCCCATGCTCATGAATTGAAAGAATATTGTGAAAATGACAATCCTATCAAAAGAAATATACAAATGCAATGCAATTACAATTAAAATTCCAGCACCATTTTCTATAGAAATAGAAAAAAGAATGTTAAAATTCATATGGAAGCACAAAAGAAGACTCCAGGCAGCCAAAAATGTCCTTACCCCCTCCCCCCAAAAATATATTGCTGTTTGACCACACCTTATCTCAAGCTATCTACAGATGCACTGCATTAATCTAACAATATGGTACTGGCACAACATAGGCACATAGATCAGTGGAATAAAAGATCTGGCTATAAATTTTACTAACTGCAGCCACCTGATCATTGACAAAGAGGCCAAAAGCACTGTGGAGAAAAGAGCATTTTTACGAAATGGAGCTGGGAAAACTAGGTATCCACATGTCGAAAAATAACGCTATGCTTATATCTCTCAACTCACACAAAAATCAACTCAAAATTGAACATAGACCTCAATATAAGACCTGAAACCTAGAAATAACTAGAAAAAAAAGTAGGGAAAACACTGCAAGATATAGGTGTAAAAAAAAAAAAACTTTCTTACAGGAATCTGGTATCACAGGGAATAAAGCAAACAATCAACAAATGGAATCTCTTGATAGTAAAAAGCTATCCTACAGCTAAAGAAACAGTCATCCGAGTTAAGAGACCATTTACAAAATGGAAGAAAATGTTTGCCAGGGAGAGGGAACTACCAAAACCAAGCAATAAAAAAAAATCAGACAACCTAATTTTAAAATGAACCACAGACCTGAAAAAAAAAAAGTTCCCAAGAGAAGAAATATGGCAGGACAATAAATATTTTTAGCTATGTTCCACATTTTTAGCCATCAGGAAAATGCAAATTAAACTATTTTGAGATTTCATGTCACCCTTGTCAGAATGGCTACCATCAAAAACCCAAATGACAACAAATGCTGGTGAGGGCAAGGAGAGAAACCTTTATTCCTTATTGGTGGGAGAGCAATCTGATACAGCCACTACAGAAATCAGTATAGAGGTTCCAAAAGAAACTAAAAATGGCCATATTACCCAGCTTTACCACTGGGCATATACCCTAAAGACTCCATAGTTTACTTCAGATACTTGCTCATCCATGTTTGTTGCTGCTCTATTCACAATAGCTAGAAAATGGAATCAGCCTAGATAACCATCAACTAAAAACTGTATAATGAAGTTATGGATATATACACGATGGAATTTTATTCAGCTGTAAAGAAAAAGGAAACTGTGGAATTTGCAAGAAAATGATGGTTCTTGAAAAGATTGTACTGAGGTACCATTAGTTCATAAAGATAAACATGCATGTTTTCTCTCATATGTGGATCTAGGCTTTGAATTTTTTATATGTATGTAAGAGTAAATCAGTAGTAGGTGCCAGGAAGCTAGAAAAGGGCCATGTGGGAGGAGAAGGGGAAAGGATTAGGGGAATGGGTATTAGATATGTAAGCAGAGGGACGAAATACAGGGGTAGAAAAGTCTAAGTGGGCTCAAGGTGGGAGGGATAAAGGAAAGGATGTGATGGGAGGAGGGTTCTACAAAACGAAAGACATTATGAGTAAGTCATACTGAATCAATACTATCTTGAAAGCTAATTAAAAATTACATAATCAAAAAATAAGATAAAATAAAGAGTTTGGACAGAAGTACCTTGCTGGGGTGGAGATTGCTGTGCCCAGATGCTACAGGTCATTACAGGAAAATCCCAATGCAAGGGGAGGGACACCTTCCCAATGAGTTTTTGGTCAGTAAACCCATAATTACCCTCCCCTGAAAAATCAATACATACTATGTCCAATGGTCTTGGTTGCAGACAAGGACTAGGTGAGAAGATTCCATCACTGAAGATTCCATATACTTTGGCTACAGAACACTGAGAATTCAAAGTGGAACTAAGCTGGAAGCCTCCTATCTGCTGGCTAGCTGGTATAGTGCTAGAAAGTACTGTGTTGGCTGTTGGAGGACAAAAACCATCAAGAACCCTAGCCACTTGTGGATCTTGCAAGCTATACAAGTGACTAGCCAGGCAAGATAAACTCCCAGGTGCAATAGTGGGAAATCTGTTTTGGGAATAACCAACTGCTCTCTGATTGGATTTGACACCCAATGGGCAGTAATGCATGTCTTTCACTGAAAAGCATGGCTTGGTAGGAAGTTACTATTGCTTTTAATAAAATGTATAAATGTGTAAATGTATATATCATTCATCAAAATGTCCTCTAAACATTTATGTTTATACCCATAGACTAATGATCTCAGTTTTGGATAGAGAACTTTGTTTTTTGCGAATGGCAGTGACATGAGGAGACCCAAGAGTCATCTAGGTGATGAGAAGTAGTGACAGCTGAGTGCTCAATACTGGATGAGACATCTCTATCATAGCCACTCAGGGAACATTGTAGAGGTGGTGGCAGAAAGAATATTAGTGTTGCTCACAAGGCTGGCCAGAGAAGCTTCCCTCTGGAGATGGCAGTAAGTGAAGGGACTCAAAATTCATAAAGGTACTGAAAATAAAGAGGCTGTTCAGAGCTCAGTGCTAAATGAGACATGTCTATGACTCCCTAAAAGGCTCAGGGAACATTGTTAAAGAGGGAGTAGAAAGAATGTAAGAGCCAAAAAGATTGGGAGGATTACTTCAGAGCACTATCCTCCAGTCAGGAAGTGACTGGTTCATGCACGACTTCCCAGTGGAGGTTGCTACTTCCATGAGACCTGAACATTAGTGAACTCATCCACATTTTGACATAGATGATGATGATGATGATGATGATGATGATGATGATGATGATGATGATGATGATGATAGTGAGAGAGAGAGGTGAGAGTTTTCAAAACAGGACTACTTAGAAAAAAATAGAATGAGGGTAGAAAGATAAAATGGTAAAGAGAGAGGACTTTGATCAAGCTACAGTATGTTCATGTATTAAATCTCAACTTTTGTGATTAAATGCATATGTCATCCTGAAAAATGAAAACAAAACCACAAGCATAGAAATCAATGCACTGATTGTCAGGAATGAGAGAGAATAATCTGACTATAGTGTGGGCAGGATAAATTATTCTGTAGTTAATGAACTATTCTATAGCTCAACTAATTACTTGTATATTGGTCAAATCTGATTTGTTGTACATTTTAAAAACTGAATTAAACTCTTAATTAAACTATAGCTCAACAAATTGAGTTTTCAAAAGAAAAAGATACTGTGATGGTTAAAATCAGCTGTCAACTGATCAGATTAGGGCATGCCTCTTGGGAGGGTCTGTGAGACATTTCCAGGAAGAAAGTCCTTCCTGTATAGGGGATGGCCATTTCATTGGTAGACTACACATAAATAAGTTCTGAGAGAACATCTTTGCCTGACTGCCCTTGTTATTTTCTAATGTGTGATTTTTGGTTTGGCTGACCTTCCTACTCACTTGTGCATACATCTATCCTCTTTACACTATCTTCATAGACACTGGAACCCAGTTTCATCAACCTTCCTACATGGACTAAAGAGCAGAGGCTCTCCAGGTGTCTGCCAGTCCTTTAGTGGCAGATAGGGACTACTGAGGTATCCAGATTCATGGACTGAGCAGCTAACCATGTTCTCCGATTCTAGCCTGTAGACAGTTACTGCTGGACTGTCCACCCTGTATGCTGTAAAGTAATCGAATTTATTGGAATAAATCCCCTTTATTCCAATTGTTTCCCATGTTTATTCCAACAGTTCTGTTCCTCTATAGAACCCTAATCAATATAGGCATGAATCAGAATTTAACCTACTGAAGACATTTATATTTTACTCTCAGAGTAATGGAGATACATATTTTTAATTTTACTTTGCATCAATTACTGCCAAAGAAGGCTGTGTACTCTGATGTGTAGAAAGACTCTATTAGAAATTAAACTATTTTAATACTATAATTAATTTTATTAACTTCTATTTCTTAATTTGGTTCAGACTGTTGGGGAGCTGTTATAGTTACTTTCTTGTTTTGGGGATAAAACATCCAACCAAAAGCAGGTAATGGGAATAAAGAGTTTATTTTGGCTTACAGTCTTGAGGGGAAGCTTCATCATGACAAGGAAAAGATGATAAAGCAGAGGCTGGACATCACCTCCTCACAACATGTAAAAGAGAGTAGCAAGAGAGTGAGCTGAACTATGGTGAAGGAGATGCAGGGTTATAACACCCCATCCCTGCCTTTCAGCAAGGCTCCACCTCCTATATTTCACTAGCTATGGACCTATCATTCAAAACACAGGGTTTTGACATGTCATTCAAACCACCACTGGGATTTGAAAGACACCTGATTTTTAATATGCTAATATAAATCTTCTTGAATGTTCATATCTTCCCTAAATATCTTTACCACTGAAAATTAGTTAGCTCAGGACAAATACTGACAAACTTGTTAACTTTAGCATCCAATAGATTATGAAATTTATTTTCATTTTCAAAGGTTTTAACAATATGAAACCTCTCTCATGCCACTCAACTGTATAGATGGAAAGGAAGAGACAGGTAGAAGGAGGAAGTAGCCAAATTTTATATTTGGAGCTGAGATCTGGTTAAAACTATGTTTCCCATGAGGAGCAGAAGGTAATAACATATATAAGACAGAGTGGTTACAGAATGTCAGTATTTTAGAGCATTAGGTCCATATGAAAGCCATGTCCAGTCAGAATGCTCACAAAGAACATTAGGGGCCATGGAAACTGTTAAGTAAGGAACCTTACACATTTAATGGACATGCTAAATATTCAATGACCCTGACAATAAAGGCACAGACAAATAAGTAATAGAGGAAATTGGCAAACCACAGTGAATCATTACCGGGGAGAAAAAGACTCCCTAACTGCAAGCCAAATATATGGGATATGACATAAAAGCTAAATAAAACAGAGAATAAAATAACCAACCCATGACCTACAGATCATAAGGAGATAAATCTGTCATGTATGGAGGGTCTGTATTCCCCAAGCCCCAACAAGTAATAGTAGTGCAACCTATGGAATGCAAACCGATAAAACTGCTAGGAATTAATATTTAGGGTTATGGAATGTGATACCTTTTTAAAAGAATAAAGTAAAAAATGTAGATGAGGATCTCACCATCTATCTTCATAACACTTACACAAACAAAGCTCTATTATAGGTTCTGAATGTTTAAGTATAACAATTGAGTTGTAGGGTTGTTCCTTGCATTAATAGACAGATAAGACTTATCTGGGATTTGCCCTTGGAAACAAAAGGAGAGAAGAGGGAGGGGGTAGAAGGGAGGGGGAAAGGAAAAGGAGAGAGAGAGAGGAGGGGAGGAGAGAAGAGGCAAGGGAAGGGAAGGTGAGGA
>PVHP010021515.1:0-29352 GCA_004024765.1 Zapus hudsonius | reverse complement strand
GGGGGGGGGGGGGGGGGGGGATACAGCCAAGAGATTAGACAGCAGAGGGCCCAGAGCTGAGCCATATGTGTGACAAAGTCAGAAAGCATCTGAACACAGAATCCATGTAGGAAGCAAGCAGGAATATCCCTGGTAAATCAGAGCACCCTACCCCGACCAGCCAGGCTGGGAAAGGGGAGATGGACTTACTGGTGTTCAGGCAAAAATCCACAGGATGAGTGGGCGAGAGCCCATGTACACTTGGGACAGGCGTTCAATTAGGGTGAGCCTTGTCATCAGACTCAGGTGTGTAAGGGAGAGGACCTGATGGGTTCATACACTCTAGGGGCCGACTGAGGAGGGGCAGCCAGGTATGCTGGGCTGAGGAAGAACCAGGAAATGCCTTCAGGAATATTTCTTGAAGCCACCTTGGATGAGACTGGATCTGATGTGAGTTTATGCCAAGGAAGGGGGGGTGTGACATCTCCTTGTTCTCCTAGAGTCTTGTCCCTAGCTGACTGTCTATCAAAAGCTATTTTCTCCTGTTTCTCTTTCAGTATTATATATCCACACCACCTAGACGATCTCTCAGGTTTCATGGTCTCATCTAGTCAAAGATAGTGAAATTATTACATGACTCTGGAATTGATTCCTCAAAGATATTTGTTGCATGAAAATTATCTAACAAATGTTGTGATGATTGCTAGTAATCCGATGATAATTAGGGTGAGGAGTTAGCATTTATTGTGCACTTACAGTATGCCAGGCTCAGCACTAAGCTTTATGCATGCAGTAACATTCGATCCATTCTAAAGTCCTTCGCCCTTGCCCTCAGCTTACAGACAAAGAAACAGTCACGGAGAGCTTTACTGGGCTCTCAAGGGTTCATGACTGGTTAGTAGCTTGGTATAGGTGAATGAGGCAGTCAGCCAGTCCTTACCCTCAGGATTCTGAAAGTCGACTGAGGGGAGAAAGTGATGGAGAGTTAGAATGACGTGACCAAGCTACAACTATGCTACAGGAGCCCAGAGTAGGGTCTCCCCCAGCCTTGAGGCATTGGGGAAGACATGTTTGAGAGAGTGATGACTTTCTAGTTTAGAATCGTCAGTAATGTTGAGGGTTAGAGGCTGGGCAGTAGGATTGGTTATGCCTCCTAGCCAATGGGCATGAGGCATGCAGGCATGGTAGTGACAGGATCCATGGGGCATTCACAAGCAATTGAAAGGTTCCCCTTAGCTTGCAATGTTGAGTGGGGGTGCACAGGATTGCAGGGGCTATTGATGTAACTAGGGAGGAGGCCACCATAAGTTTTTAACCCCCCAAACTGAGATTTACCTTTTAACTGGAGTTGGCAGAATGGGTGGTGATACACCTCTGCCTGAGCCTATTGGGGCAGAGGTCAGAGCCGACGGTCCCTTTTTTCTTCAAGGGCTATTAGACCTCACTGAGTTTCAGAGGCCCCTCTAATTACATTAACTCATTTCTGTATTGGTTCTGGGCCATTCATAAAACATTAGACAGAAAAAGAAAGAAACAAAAAAAGAAAGAAAGAAACTGACTCCAATAAAGAATCAAATTAGATGTGATTCAGAAGAGAGAATCAAAGACAACTGGATTTTATTTCACCAGAATAAAATAAATTGGCTCCGATAACAGAACAAGCCAGAACCATTACTGAGTACAAGTCCCTTTTGTAGGAACATTGAGCTATTGGGCTATAAACCCTGACTTACTGGCTGGAGCCAGGAAAGAGACATTCTGGATAGATGAATTGTTCATATAACTGAGGCATTAACCACTCCACACTTAACGAAACCATTTATTCATTGGTCTTGTCAATCCTGTGCTGTTAATCCAAGAGCAATAACTACCACTCAGCATTAAAACAAACACACACATTCTCCATTCTGTGATGATCTCGCTTGGGAAGGAATCCTTCCATTCTTGACTCCCATGGATGATACTGCACCTGCTCTGTAAAACACTTATTTTTATGTCTTGTCTTAGAGTCGCACATTTCATCTATTTTCTTTAGGACACTGTACATTGCTCAAAAACAAGAGTTGTGTCTTATTTGATTTTTCTTTATGTCCACTGTATCCCAAAACATCCTCAGAGAACACTTAATCAAATGTTTCTTTCAACTTGTTGCTGGGAACCGGTATATGTTTTCTATGAGTTAGTGAATGGACGAGGGGAAGACCTGATCTGTTCATTTTGGATCCTGAGTCCCTCAGTGACAAGCCCTTCCTTGGACTGCATCTGAATTTCCCTCCTAGTCTCCTGTCTTCTAGAAGATATTGTAAATCACACAGCTGCCTATGAGCTTCTTGTATTGTGCAGGGTGCAGTCATTCTCTACCTCATACCATGACTAAATGTGTGAAGCTGAGGTAGATGGACTCTCTCTGCCACTTACTTGCTATGTGACTTGAAATAAGTGGCTCGGACACTGAGCTTCCATTTCTTCACTTGCAAAGCGTTATAGTCAGCTCCCCGTTGCTGGGATGAACATCCAAACCAGGCACAGTTTAGAGGAGGAAGAGATTTATTTCAAGCTTATAGAACCAGGAGAAGTTCCATAGATGGTGAGAGAAGCTGGTTCCCTTTCACAGATCTCAGCAGAGAGGAAAACTACAACAAGCAAAGCACGAGCATCAACTATCTCTCTCTCTCTCTCTCTCTCTCTCTCTCTCTCTCTCTCTCTCTCTCTCTCTCTCTCTCAAAATCAGCAAGCATCAGGCGACCCCCACTAGAGCTCAAACTTCTCTGCATACCTTTGAACTAGAATTTAGAGTCCCCAAACAGACCTTCGGGCTGGAAGTCCTACATACAAGTTTTATTTAACACCTGAGTCTATGGGGACATAGGTTCAAACTACCACATGAAGAGAGTTGGGTGCAAGGATTTCATGACCCGGAACTTCTGAGTGTTCAGTCAGTCCTGTGTCATTAGTCTTCAGAGTCGCTGGCCTCACATTATTCAGAGAAGTTCTGAGCAGGTGAGATTGTCAGATTATCTACATCCCCAACCAAGTGAGGAGTTACTGTAGCAAAGGATTTGGAGTCTTGATGTGTCTAATAAAGAGGATTGTTCCCACACCAGGCTGTCTGCTCGGGATGTGCTCCACAAGACACTGGGCTGAGCTGCAGGGGCTATGTAACACTACCAGTACCTAGATGATGACTGTATCATTTAAACACATAGCCTCAGGCTTTGGAACTGGACTGGAGCTGGGATCTTAAAAGGAAGAAGAGACTCAAGGAAAATAAAAGTGATTATTGCTTATGGTTTCTATATCAATGGCACACTTCTAACCATTCCAACTCTTTCTGAAAATGGACTGAAGCTGTTTTTAAGATGTTCCCCAAATTATACCTCTCTATACTCCTGAACACATGGTCTGTCTATTTTCATTTGGAGTCTGGATTGCTAACTGGTTAAAGGTCTCCCAACTCAACTACCTGCTTGCTGTGGAAACTTGAAAAAGTTTCTCATTTCTGAGACTGGATTTCTTTCTCTGCAGTGCAGGATGAACAGCCTCTATGCCTTACAGTGTGTCATAGCTATCCTCTTGCTACTGGTATAAAACACCCAACCAAAAGCAGCTGAGGGGAGTAAAGGTGTTAATTTTGTCTTTTAGTCTTGAGAGTAAGCTTCATGATGGCAGGAGAAAGTCTGGCATGAGAAGAGGCTGGACTTCACCTCTGCCATAGCAGGTGGAAACAGCAGCAGGAGAGTGAGCTGCTCTCTGGCAAGAGGGAGCTGGCTCTAACATCCCTAAGCCTGCCTCTAACAACATACCTCCTCCGGCAAGGCCCCACCTACCAAATTGCCACCAGCTGGGGACCAAGCATTCAGAATATATGAGTTTATGAGGGAAATCTGATTGAAACTACCACAGAGTGCAGGAAAGAACCAAAAGGGATGCCTCTATCATTTCAGATAGAAGACAGTTTATACTAGTACATACTAACTCACAGAAGAAAGGAAAATTCCCCTAAAAAAACAACATTCCCAGTTTCTAGAAAATTATAGACCATCATGAGTGTCCCAGCCAGAACACAGCTGCATTAGCTATGGGGCAGGACAGTGGCAAATGAATCTTTGTTTCAGTGAGATTTTGCATTTTTATACCTAGAAAGAACACAGTGAGGATGAAGTGTTTATGTGCCTTGGCTCCTTCTCCAAGGAGCTTAAAAAACAGTAGAGACACAATGAAATACTCTCTCATAACGTGTAGGCAGGACCTGGTCATTATTATCACAGTTTTATAGCCATTAAGGTCCAGAGAGGTTAAATGATTTGCTCAAGGTCTCACAGTGAGTCCAGCTCAAACCCCAGGTCCACTAACTTAGGATGACCCATTAGAGCACTGTACCCTGTCCACCAAATAAAGAACCCCAAGTGAAACACTGATTGTTAAGGAAGGAAAATAGCTATTGAGCTACGGAAGTTGACATTTAGCCAGCCAGAAATCATTAATGTGGCCAGGTTTAAGGAGAGCTCTATTAAACTGTCCATCAAATGCTTTACTCTTAAATAGATTTATTGAGAGAGGGAAAAGTCTAGGGTAGAGAGAATGTATTAGAGGTGGCTTTTTCTTTGTCTGCTGAAAGTTCGTGGTGAGTTGTGAGGAGAGAGTTGCTCTGGAGGGGAACTGTTTTGGGATATAAGGAAGAATTTCTTAGGGTATTGGAGTCACAGAGAATTGGGTTGGTATGCTGGTGTGGCCACTCTTAGCTCTGCCATCAGACATGCTTCCCTACTCCTCTGAGCATGAAAAAATACTCTGTGGATCCAATATGATAGTCCAGGTGAAACATGACGCCTGGCTGTCAATCAGCACAATGCACACGGTTGGTCATCAGTTAAATAGCTAAACACTGAAAGCAAGCAGAATGATTGAGGGTCCGTATCCTCATTAGGGCAGTCCAGAAATGGAGGGAGGAGGAGTCCAGATCTTCTAGATGGCTGGAATGGGCATGCATTAGTAGGAGTGGTGCAAAATTTGCTTTTCAAATGATTCCCACGCTCCTTCCTGCAGAGAGTGGCCCACTTGTATGTCAGCCCCTGGGATGGATGCATGCAGACAGCACGGGATGATAAAGCTCCCAGCCACAAGATGCTGGTTTTGAACCATCAGTTCTAACCTGCTCCCAAAGGTGACATATATCTGGAACCCAAGCCTTTTCATGGGCACCCTTCATTCCTTCATTCATCCACACAGGGTAAACTGGCAGGCCAGCTGTTGCTTGGGGTACTGGCCTCAAAATGCACAGGTGAGGCAAGCTTGGTGGCTGAGGCAGGGGTTCTGGGAGAATTCAGCTAAGTGGAGTCTTCACTATCTGGGAGCCAGAGCAGATGACGTGGGCCTTGCTCATAGAGAATAAGGACCTACCTAGTATAAAAAGATGGAGGTTGTCAGGAATAGGTGCATAGGCCTGGGTAGGAAATTGGCTCCTATAGGGAATCGGGACCTTTGAGGTTATGAGACCACATGGGGGAGGGAAAGAGATTGCAGAGTAGGCATTGGAGAGACATTTAGGCTCAGATTATACAGGGTCTTGTGTTCCCAGTTCAAATATTTGGGGTGTTTATTTTTCTGGGGATAATGTGGGGAGTAGCAAGGATTCTTTCTCTCTCATTCTCTCTCTCTCTCTCATTCTCTCTCTCTCTCTCTCTCTCTCTCTCTCTCTCTCTCTCTCTCTCTCTCTCTCTCTCTGTTTCTCTCTCAAGCAATGCCCTAGGCTAGCAGCTCTGAGAAGGGGAAGAGACAGATTATGGGTGGAGTCCAGTGAGGAGCCAGTCTGCCTGTCTTCCTCTGGCCTGTGCTAGGAAAGCGACATTTGACACCATGTTCTCTGGCTAAAGCCTTCATTTTACTCATAGTCAAAAGTTCTGCATCTCCACTCTGTGTGTGTGGTGGGGGAGGGCATGTTTCATTTGGGTCATGAATTCTGGATCAGAAGAGAAACCAGACACAGTGCCTAGTGATCTGGCTGATAGGCAGTGACATCACCCACTAGGGACACCTGGGCTTCTGGAAGCTTGAAAGTCAGCAAGCTGGCCCAGAGGGTCTCCGGATCTGCCTGCCCTCCCTCCCTCTTTCCTTGGCTCTCTCTTTTCCTCTTTCCTTCCGCTTGGCATAAAAGAATCGGTCTTTGTCCCCATTTTCACTAGGGGCTTTAAAGGTTAGAGTGCCACAGAATGTAGTGGCCCTGAACAGGGATGTTACCAGGAAGGACCTGCACAATTGTATCCAGATTTTCTAGTGTACAGAGCCTGTGCCATGGTTTCTCCAGAGTTAAGAAAAGGACTTGGCTGGAAAGGATGATTGGCATTCTGGTTAATAGGAGTCTTGAGATCCAAAGCCAGAGCAGGACCTATCATGGCCGATGAGAGGCAGGTGGGCTGTGTGACATCTTGGGTGGTTGGAGACATTGGGATCCCAGGAGCCTTGCCCTGAGGTATGCTGGACTTGTCCTCCTTCCCCAGCAGTTCCCAGCTGTGTGAGTCTGTGCAAGTTACCTGCCCTTTCTGAACACAGCTTTTCTTATTCACGGATGTGCAAAAATGATGCTTAATTTGCAATACTGTGAAAAAGAATCAAAGAGATAGCAATTGAGAAGCTTGTTCAATACGTGATAGCTATTATTATGCTTATTTTCATTCTCAGTGCCTAAAGGTTCAAAATAGAATCTAAATCTGCTACCTCAAAGCTGTTTCACTTTAAATGCCAATTCTCATTGATCAGTCTGGAGCAGATAGTTATGCTGATATGTTCTCCAAGGTTATATATGGTACCGCAGGAAGAGGGTGTTGTGATCAATTAGTAATGCCTGAACAAGGGAAGCAATGGGAGTGATGGCATCAGTGATGGCCAAATGTTGTCTCCTCTAAAACAAATAATATTTAAGAGCTAAGAGGTATGAATATAGGGTAATGCATTAGGAAAGGACCCAGAGAAGGAATCTAAAACTTGAATTATCCCATCAGGTGCGTGTGGGTGGAGAACAGGTAGAAAGGAAAGTGTACATGTGGTGTGTGTATGTGTGGGGCATCTTTTCATCTTGTTGGCAACATAGCATTCTATTTCGGGGTCCCAGCAGCACAAGCCAAAGGGGTTAGTAATCCATCCTGTATCGATTGGCTACAAAACAAGCATATGCCGTCTTTCTTGGCAATGCTGGGGCTGCTTGAGCAGAATGAGTGAGGAGGGCAAGAGGTACTTGCTTCACTGATCAAACCTCAGGTCTCTGGGAATTTTGGGGAATGCTAAGCTGTTTATTTTGGGAGTCTTTCAACTTAGTTGTTTGGTATTTACAGACAGCTAGAAATTTTGGATTTCATTCCCATTCCAATAGAAATGAGGGAAGAAAAAACCCCACACACCCTGAAATGCCTTCAAAATACAGGGAAGTCAAATGAGGACAGCCTGGCTCCAGTCTGGTCTCCTCCCTCCTACCCTCCCCCACCAACCCCTCCTACAAACTCACCGACTCAGAGGGAAGAGCAACCACATCATACATGCACTAAGCTGCAAGTTAAAAGTTCCTTTCGGGATGCTAGACAGTGAGACTCCCTCCACATTAGTTGATGCAAGGAAGCATCCATCAGGATTTGAGAAACCCGAGCAGGAGAAGGAAAGGGAGCTGAGGAAGCCAGCCATTTCACAGCAGAGCTGGGATCTCCATGAGGGTGGCGCTTCTGTCCTTCATATGAGGATTAGACATAAGCCTTTAAGAAGCTTCCATTAGCAATGCAATTGATCTTTTAATGAAAAACAAATATAAGTAGAGCCAAAAAAATGTCCGTATAGTATCCAGAGTGGGCATATATCTCATAGAGTTTTCAAGTTTGCAGTCACACCATCTATAAAACATACTTAGATGTAATTCTCATTATTTCTTTGTAACTGTTCTGAGGTCATGAATTCCCTTCTCTGTCATGGGCAGGAAACTTCATCTTGTACATCACGTGGTTCAACTCAGATTTTAATATGATGGATTTGGGGTTTAAATGTAGGTGCGTTTAGAGTCTCTCTACTTTCTCCCTTTTCTTACTCTTCTCCAAAGTGGGAGAGAGAGGGTGGCTTTCACTTTTATCAGCCTGGGGCTGTCAGAAGAGAATTGTGGGGTTCCAGGAAGCATGGTGTCCTAGGTTGGCCTCTATCTGGAGGTATCTATGTGGCTGCTCCCCATGGCCCGTCATCTGCTCAAACTTTCTCCCTGCATCTTGACTGGGAAATTTCCTTATCTGTAATAGCAATTTTCAGCTCTGAAGGTCAACATCCTTAGCAACCCTGACGTGTTTGGAGCACAGGGGTCTGTCCCTGGCTCTGCCTCAGCCATGCTTAAGGATCTTCTTGGTTGCCAGGGACCTTCCAGTGATTCCATTTCAAGCAGGTTGCATTGCTGGCAACCCCAACTCTATTAGATACTTTGTCATTGCTGTGGCTAAATACTTGAGCAAAAGCAACTTGAGGAAGGAAAGGGTTTATTTTGGCTTATAGTTCCAAAGGATACATTCCATCACAGGGGAAAGACACGGTAGCAGTAGCAGGAGGCCAGGTTGTTCACCTGGGTAGAACACATAGGAAGCAGAGGAGTTACAGAAGGCAAGATGGCTCTATGAAACCTCAAGCCCATCCCTTTCCCCAGGAAACCACTTCCTGTAGAAGGCTCTGCCACCTAAAAGTTCCATAACCTTCTCAAACAGTACCACCATGTGGAGATCAAGCATTCAAAACACATGAACATACAGGAAACATTTTATGTTCAAATTATAACACCAAGATTTCTCCATTCCTGATAGTCAAATGCCATTTACATGTGGCTTTCAAATTTCTTCTCTGAAGGCAAGCAATATGGCTTCCTGTCTACCAGGTGTGCCCACCTTGTCTGATTTTGAGTTCAGCCATGTGACTGGCTTTGGTAAATAGAAAGAGGCAAAACATTGGAGTCCTATTCTTAAGCTTTCATAGGCTTGCTCCACATTTTTGTACCACCAGTGCCTCTCCTGTCACTGACAGAATATTCCTCAGCTTGCTCTGTTATTCAAGGAGAGTGAGAGATAAATAAAGCAGAACCCCCCACCCCAGCCCAGCTGAAACAAACTGACTTCCCCTGATTTGTGATGGCAGTGTATCGTTAGGATTTCATGTTTGTTATGTAGCTTTGTGTGTGTGTGTGTGTGTGTGTGTGTGTGTGTGTGTGTGTGTGTGTGTGACAAGAAGTAACTAACACATTCCCATAGTCACAACTTATCTCGGGCGTCTGGGAGATGGGTACTCTAAGATGTTATTTCTTTTCTTCCCCATTCCATCAACCTTTCATTGCTTTCTCAATGGAGGAAAACATTTCTTTCAGTACTATTCATTCTCATCCCTCTTTCTACAGTGCCTGCTTTCAGCTAGTTCTGGTGTTTGGTCTTGGTAGGCAAAGTCATGTTTGTGGACATCAAATGTCACTTCCTCTCAAACAGCCCAGGGATGTGTGAACTTTGACTTTCTAGTGGGCAATCACAGTTAGAAGGTAGGGAGACACATCTATGCTGAAAGGCAAATGAGGGTTGAGCGTTTAGTGGCAGAATGATTGCCTAGCATGCACAGAACTTGGGTTAGATCACCACCACCAACAATAACAGAGAGAGAGAAAGAGAGAGAGACAGAGACAGAGACAGAGACAAGAGATCAAATGACTTCAGGGTTCTTGGCTGAGTTGTCTTTCTGCTGAATCCATTGCATGGAATAGTTGCTTTTCCAAACAGTGTAAAACAGAAGAGAAGATTGCAATGAGCAAAAGGAAGGTTCAATGTGAATTAGTGATGTGCCATTTCAGATTAATAGCCTGCTACAAACAAAAGCATACGTAGAACCTGAATTATCATCTCCATGCCTGATTTCCAAATATTTTTGACTAATACATAAAAGGCATGTGTGTGTGTGCAATTGTGATGATTTAAGTTTTGTTGTCAATTTGACCTGTTTAGTAATCCATAGTAATCTTGGGTAGGTCTCTGAGGTTGCTTACAGGAAGGATTAACTAAAGGAGGAGGTCCCTCTTGCAATGTGAGCCCTTCCTCTGTGTGGGTGACTGTCTCAGTAGGGGGCAGGATATAAGGGAGCTTGAGGAAAAGAAAATCTCTTTCTTTCTTGACCCTGTCTTTTGCTAGTGTGTGTGTGTGTGTGTGTGTGTGTGTGTGTGTGTGTGTGTGTGTGACTCACCTTTAAGCCCAGCATTTAGGAGTCTGAGGTAGGAGGATTGCCATGAGTGTGAGAGATCCTGGGCTACAGAGTGAGTTCTAGGTCAGCCTGGACTAGAGTGAGACCCTGCCTCAGGAAAAAGAACTGTGAGAGACTAGGGTCATAAGAATCATATAGGAATTTAGCCAAAGTCAGCCCACTATGAGTTTATATCACAACTTTTCATGCCTACCTCAACGCCTCCCTAGCCAAGCATTCTGCCCACCCAGATGAAGGTGGGTCTCTTAAGTTTAGACCAATCAGATGGTACCTTGGTAAGGACCCTCCTCTAGCACTATTTTAAACTCTGAAACTCATACTAAGACAGAGTGTCTTTCTGCCTGGATCTGGAGCTACATGCATTGTGTTTCCCCCCACCCCCATAACTTTTGCTGGGGGAAGGAGGGAAAGAACAATTTTATCATGGGTTTTATTCCTTATTTTTTTAAAAAAGCATGTACCTTTTATCTTTTTTTTTTCTGATGGTTTTTATGAGTTTATCAGGCCACATGGTAGTGGGTCACTCTTTGTGATGGTTAGGTTTTGTTGTCAACTTGATCTTTTTAATTATCTTGGGTGGGTCTCTGAGGATGTTTACAGGAAGGCAGCCTCCCAGTAGGAGGGCAGGATGTAAAGAAATTTAGAGAAGGTAGAAATGAACATCCCTTCCTGGGAAGGCAGTGCAGTAAGGAAATTCCAGACTTAGGAAGCCAACAAGTCTGGGATGGGGTTTCAAGACTCTGCCCTAAGGCTATATAAAGGGGAAAGAAATCTTCTCTCCCCCCAACCCATTTGCTGTTCTCTGTGTGTGGTGATTGCTTCTCTCACTGCCTTCTGAAAAATACGGAGTTTCCACCAGAGAGTGAGATATAGGTTAAATGAGACCCACATTGCTAATTTGATTCTATAGGAAGAAGCCTCTTTGTAGTTCTCTGGTAGTGGAAATTTCCCCTTGGAGCCCAGGTTTTTGGTCCCCATAGAATTTTGCCCTGGATCCCAATTCCAGTTAAGGGTTCTTTGTAACTGACTGGATCTCTTGGCCAATTTGAAAGCTATTGATTACCCCCCTAAGTTTTGGTGCCACTATTGCACAAATGATCACTTCTTGATTTGATGTTCTCTCCCATTATGTGTGTGTGCTGTGACACATGTGAAGAGGTCAGAGGACAAGCTTGGGTATTGGTGCTCACCTTCTACTTTGCATGAGGCAGAGTCTCTCATGCTTTGCTGTTTTATGTGCTCCAGGATAGCTGACCTGTAAGCTTATGGAGTTTCTCTTGTCTTGATCTCCTATCTCACCATAGGCATGATAGGGTTACAGACATGCACTCCTGAATATGGCTTTACATGGGGTCTGGGAATTTGAACTCAGTTTCTCACACTTTCACAGGAAGAATTTTTCCCACTCCTCAGTCACTTAAAATGGAGATTTTCTTACTAACATAAGGAGGGATGTCAAGTGTCTAGGCTATTTGATCTCCTCTGCACCCTTTTACTAGTCTTGAAGCCCTGTAGCAGGATTCTGTGTAACACGGTTTGAGAGGCCATTTGCTCTGTTTCTCATCATCCACTCAGCTCTAGCTTTATTTCCTTCTTCTTTCCTGTCTTTTAAATGTCCGGGGGGGGGGGCAAAGGCTGTAATAGAATTGGGATAGGATCATAGGTGGGAAAATATGGTGTCTGGGATAGTCTCTACCAAAGAAGTGGTTTCCATCCTAGCTCTCAAATTCCTCTCTCTAGGATAAGTAGCTCATGGCTTACCTTTCCTCACCTGCATAGCCCCATGGCTCACTGTTTACTCTTCTATCTGGAGTCCCACCAGGGGCTGAGCCCAACAGGCACACAGTCTTGGAAAGTGATGGAGGTGGCTTTTGACCTCAGGTGCATCTACCCTGAAAGTGGGCACTCTGATCTGCCAACTCTTAATGTAACAATAACCACGGTAATCACAATAATAATGCCAGTTATGTAAATAACACTTTTATCAATTGCTTGGGATAGACATTATTAGAAGAAATTTAGTGGACTTATTTATTTAATCCTCAAAGAATGTCTGAAAGAAAGATAATTTTCCTTCCTATTTAGAGATTACTACACTCTAATCCCCTCTGTATCTCAGGTTTGGCTCACTAGTTCCTACAATATCTCCATGAGATAGGATTCTTTCACTTACAGTGAATTTATTCCTTATTTAAAGTAGTGAGTTCTCTGTCACAGTGGCCAAGTAGTGGGTTGTCCTTGGTGTCACCCTTTATCCCATTGCCATCACATCTACATTCATGACCAAGAAGGATACTGGTTTCTACCATAAGAGGATGCTAAATTCAGCCTTTCATTTTCATTATCTTACCCCAGGCTCCCTCCAACTTTCATAATAGTTTATTTTGCCCTTCATAGCACTTGCTGCCATTTAATTTTTTGTTTGCTTGGCAAGTGTCTTCCTCATCGGGCATTGTCTTGAGGAGGGCCTGGACTCTGCTTCTTTCACTGCCTTCTGTTGCTCGTGCAAGTAGGAGATGAATGAGACGAAGCTTGTGAAGCATGGTTTAAGAGTCCTGGATTCAAATGATAGATCTTCCACTTGCTAGCTCTGTGCCTTGGAATTCTTCATATTTTTATTTTGAGAGAATGGAAGAAAGTGGCAGAAGTAGGGATGGTAGGGCTTTGTGGATGTTATCAGTGGACAGAGCACTTGCCACAGAAGTGTGAGGAACTGAATTCAGGTCTTCAGAACCCATGCAAAACTAGATGCAGTAATGCACATCTGTAATCCCAGCATGCCTATGGTGAGATAGAAAGCAGAGGCAGGATGCCAAGAAACTTGTAAACCAGCTAGCCTGGCTTATCCAGCAGTGAATGAGAGACTCGGTGTCAGCAAGTCAGAAGATGAGAACAAACACAAAGTTGCCCTTTGACCTCCACATGCACACCATGGCATGTGTGTACCCACCCACATCCACATGTGCCACGTGCACAACACACACACACACACACACACACACACACACACACACACACACACTTAAACAAAGTAGAGATTCTGGAAACATTCCACTCAGATTTAAGTTCCAGCTTTGTGGATGGCAAGGGCGTCTAGAACAAAGCTGGATGCCTCTATTTCTGACCTGAAATGTAAATAAGGATAATAATAGCTTCTATCTCATGGAGATGTTGTAGAGACTCAATGAACCAAGTCTTTTGAAGACCTCAGAACAGGATCTGGCATTGAATAAACAAGGCAGGCTCAAGGTTTCACTGCCGCTGGTCAAAATTGGAGTCCAAATTCATGTCCAAGTTCACTGTTTTTCTTTGATGTCCCAAAGTTGGGAGATCTACTTTTTGCTTGAGCAACTTTCTTCCCACACGTCAAAGGAAACAGACTTGTCACTTACACTATTTCCCCAACCGACATCTTGATTTCCTGGAAACATTTTACATCCCTGGGAACAACTATGTTTTCCATTTGTGGAGAAAGCAAAGCCTGCTTCTAGAAGGGAGTGAAAAGAGTCATCAAAAACATAGACCAGCAAAGGAAGATGCGAAAAAATTAAAATATATGAAATGTGTTCCCATCTTCCCAGGATTCTGCCATTGCTTAGAAGGAGGGGTGGCAGACATTCCTTTCTCACACTGACACAAGTTTGATAAAGTGCTTAGGGAAATTGACAGGTTCAGTTGGAATACAAGCTTATATCTTGTTAAAGGAGGAAACGGGTAAGTCTACAGAGAGATTGCATGAGATCAGCTGGCTTGTCCAACATCACATAACCTTTGGAGGATGGGTCCTGAAACAGTCTCTCTGGCTGTGTGACAGGGTCCTATTCACTCACTTCTGTGGCACCTAAGGCTTATTCTCTCCAGCTCTTTCCGAGCCTGTTTCATGGAAGCATCCATCCACTCTGGCAGAGATTAGCTGAGACTGTTATTCCCATGTCCTCATCTGTTCACTGAGCCTTCAGAGATCGCTTGATGTATGGGACTGCTCTTCTCTTCCTGTTTGTGAGGCAGAGGTGGGGCTTGCATGGCCCCAGGGATCTCTGGCCTCAACCTCCTCTGGTATAAAGAATTGAGTGGGAAATAACCTCACACTGCCACCCTTCAAGCTGCAACAGCTGCTATGGAGCTGGAATTACTCAGATGAGTTCAAGTCCAGCCCCTTCCCTGGTGTGTTGGCTCCTTCCAGATTCAGCCCTGGGCCCAAAATAAAAAGCCTGGCTGTTCATGAGGGTTTTGGGTTTTTTTTTTTTCTCTTTTCTAGCTCCTGGCCTGTTCATTTCTCAGCATCTGAGGTTTTTGCCACCCATAAGATTTTGTCCTTCCCTAATCTGGCAGTTTAGCTGTTGCCAGGGTGGGAAAGAAAACTTTGTTTTTCTTAGGCCCACGGACCTTTACGTGGGCCCTTGGAGCACTGGGATGTTTCCACTTCTTACCCTTTGGTTTTCAGACTTTTCCTTCCCCCATCTAACCTTCCTCGTTATCCCCCCTTATGACTTTCCCTCACCCCTCCTGACTTCTGAATTTATATAATAATTATCTTTCTCATTTTTGTTTTATTCAATTTGGTTCAAAGCAGATACAAGCTTGGGTTTGGGTTTATTTTTGAAACCCCATAAAAAGAAACTCACAAACCATCAGCAAAGCCCCAGAGGGCTGAGACCACTGCCTCGCTCACTTGAAGAGTAAACATTTCTAGCACAACTATGGTATGGCTGCATGGGGATGTGATCTGCTGGAGCCCCAGCCTGTTAGGACAGGTATTCTGAACAGACAACAGTATACAGAGCTTAGACAAAGGCACTCTTGTTACCTCAGGGATCAGTTCAGAACTGAATAGTGGTGTTTCTGTAGCCATCTGGACTTCTAATGAAGAGTCACTTACTCCCTGTGAGTTAGTTCCCTTCTGACCCTGGAACTCACTGGAAGGTTGTAAGAAATCACATGAGATGATGTGGATGAAATAACGAAAACAGAGTAGGTCCTTGGTAGTATGCTTTACCTTTCTCCTGGGCATGGTATGCACACGTTTCATGCCTGCAAATTGATGAATTCCTGCTTCCTAGTATGGTTACTTCTCCAGGACAAGACAGTCTTGCTGCTGGCTCTGTGGCCTTGAGGATCTCCTCTGTGGACTGCTGTTGATCAGCTTTCTTCCAAGGACTGTTGGGCATATGGCTAGGACAGGGGAGGCAAGCACTGCGCCAGGGACAAAGTGTGAAGAGGTGCTCACTGCTGAGTCCAACCTAGTAGTGAGCATTGACTTGGTCAATCCATACAGAGTGGGGAGCCCAGTGTATCCATGCAGGGTGAAGAGCCACAGTGTCTCTGCAGAGTGGGGAGCCCCAGGTCCATGCAGAGTGAGGAACACCAATGTCCATACAGAGTGAGGAACCCTAGTCTCCATGCAGAGTGGGGAGCCCCCACATCTATACACAGTTGGGAGCTCAGCATGTCTATAAAGAATGGAGAGACCAGTGTCCATGCAGAGTGAGAACCCCAGCATCTAGACAGAGTGAGGAGCCCCAGCGTCTGTCTATGTAGAGTGGGCATCCCCAGTGTCTATGCAGAGTGGGGAGCCCCAGCAACAAGTATAAAATTGACATTGCTTTTGGCTGTGGCTATTTGTGGAAAGAGAGAGAAAACTACACCTCTTATTTCCACAAAAATATGTTTATTTAAATGACATATGAAAAATCAAAGGTGGGGAAGGGAAGTAAAGGGTTTCATGTACAGTCAAAGGATCAAAACCCTGAAATAGGGACAGGAACCAATGAGGTTGAACGCGAGGGGTGCACAGTGGCTCCTGAAGTCCTGCACGAGTTCAGAGAGCCCCAGCTGTGTACCACCTGTCCTTTTACTGCCTGCCTCTGCATCTCAAATCAGGTCCCAAGCTGTGTGATTGCCCATAGCACCTGAGCATCCTGTTTTTTTTTCCACTTCTATGTGTCTTGTAAATGATTCTCTGTCTAGACACTCAGCCCTTCTTATTATCTAAGAGGATCTGGCTTCATTGCCTTTTCATCTGGGATGCCTTCTCTGGTCCCCCCTCACCCCACACCATTTAAACCTGCAATGCTCCCCCAAAGCTTTCCTTTTGCAGTGACAACATCTGTGCTCGGCATCTGTCATTTCCCACTAGTCTGTCAATTATAAGTTGGGCCAGGACTGATCTGCTTTCCCACGCACTTGACCCCCAGTGTCTGGCACAGCACTTGGCAGAAGTTCATAACTGTTTGTTGAATGAATGAAGGCAGGGCCATTTCTGTGCTCCAGTAGCCTTCTCCCATAGGCTCCCAGGTGTGTTCTCATGTGATACCTTCAGCTTTCACATCACATCACATCACATGCTTTCTTGTTTATAGAGTTGCTGACTTGCTCCGGATTCTCACAGCCTCTGAATTCCCATCCTCACATTTCAGATGCAGACCCTAACGTCAAATGACATCTTTTTATATGGCTTAGTTCAAATTGTCTAGAGGAAAATATGTGAGTACCTCAGCTCACCTTGTCAGGCCAGATCAGAGGGTTGATTCCTTGATGGACAACCAATCTATGAAACAGTTACCTTTGGGGCAGGAGTTCAATGAACCCTGCCCTGTCCATATTCTTACCAGCTACATATGGCTGACAAGCCCTTAAAACATGGCTCATATGACACGTTGAAATGATAATATTTCTACTATATAGAAGTTATACCAATAGATCATTAAAATTAATTTTCCCTTTTTATTTCACTAGAAAATGTGTCTACTAGAAAAATCTAAATTATATATGTGGCTTCAGTTGTGTTCTTATTGGGCAATGTTGAGTCAATTATAGCTGGAGTTAGGTAGTCTACTAGGTATCATGGTATAAAACAGAAGTCATCTGAGTGGCAGGGAAGTGTGTAGGTAACATTTCCTGGAGACAAAGAAATTGAGTGTTACTTGCTATTTTGACCTTTTATAATCCATGCACAGCTGCTCATTGTACAGCTCTGTAGAGATGTTAGTTACATGCTTTCTCCTGTTGTATTTGTTATCTATTGCTGTGTAAAAGCAGTAGGCTACCTCTGTGTCTTGTATATACAGTTTCCATGAGCTAAGAATCTAGGCATGGCTTAGCTGGGTCCTCTACTTGGAACCAAGATGTTGTCTGGGGCTGTCTTTTCATCTCAGGTAGTGATTGCACCTTTGCACCTCAGGTGTTGGTTTATTGAGTTTGGGAAGAACTAAGTTTCTTGCAGCTGTAGTACCAAGGACATCAGTTTCTTGGGGGAGTTGGCTGTAGACTATCCTTGCTGGCCCCCTGCTTCATGGCATCCCAATGTGACCATTTTCCTTCTGAAAAGCAAAGTGGGAAAGGCTTCTAATAAGACTGAGCTTGCAATCACCCCCCCACACCCAAATCACAGAAATAACTTTCTGTCATTGGGACATTGTTTAAAACAGTGTCAGGGTCTTTTCCATACTCAAGAAGATGAGAGAACAAAGGAATTAAATGCCAGAAAATGATATCATGAAAATATCCTTATAAACAACTCACCATAACTGCTCCCTGCTTACCTTGGGGCTGAAAACAGAGGCACAGATGGCTGTATTTTATAGATATGGGGGAGTGATATTGAGGCCAATGGCTCCTATCTCTCCTCTGTTATACAAAATACAAGAGACTGGGTGGCTTTGAAAGACAGAAATTTATTCCCCATAGATCAGAGACTAGGAAGTGCAAGATCAAGGCAGTGATACATTCAGGGTCTGGTAAGGTCTATTTTCTGGAATTCCTTCTAGCTGTATTCTCACATGGTGGTGGAGGTGCACTAGGTATCCTGAGGTATTTTACAAGGATACTCATTCATGCAGGCCCTGTCCCCAAAAGCTCTCTGATAAACCCTACCTTCTAAGACCATTGCCTTGGGATTTAGGGTGTCAGCATATGAATTTCTGAGTAAAACAAATGTTCATAGCACAGCACAAGAGAGAAGAAAGGACGGTAAAGATGGTCCAGCAAGTGTCTGAGGTTAGAATAAACTTCACTCTTCACCCCTGCTCTCTTTGTGCACATGCTAGCTCTCCAGTGGGTGATGAAACTGTATTGAAGCCATAATGGAAGAGGCCACAAGGCTATATATAGTTTAAGAGGTAAGGTTGGTGGCAAGGTCATCCTCCTGGGAATGACAGTGGCTTTGAGGAGGCTTTTCTCTGAAGCCATACCTCTTGCATCCTGGTCCCAGGAGGAAAGGAAGCAGAAGATGCTTTTGGCAACTTCCTGGGAGGTTAGAGGTCCACCTGGCCGAGACCATGTAGGACATCCAATTAGCCACCTCTGGCTCTGCATCCAAATTCATGGCTTCCTAGCTGAAACATTCAGCAACACACTGTGTCTTGTCACACAGCAGGGTACAGACACATACCTCTAAGAGGCTCAGAGTATCGCCCTAGAGCTTAGGAGTTTAGGAATCTCTATAGACTAACAGGGTCATTATTTACCGTTTAGTTGAAACTTAGCAATATTCAATTCATGCTTATTGAAAGGGGACTTGACTTCAATTTTTGTATAATTATCATCCTACCTTCTAACATTAAAAATATTCATAATGTAGGATTGTGTTTGTATAACAAAATTTTCTTTATTAAAAACATTTTTATTGAATGGCAATCAATATGCAAAACCACACGTATTTAATGCGTATAATTGGATAAGTTTAAATGTGTCTCACTCCTGTGAAACTCTCAATCAAGGAAATAGATTTATCTACTGTGTCCCATTGTTTCCTTGTATAAAATTCCTCTTGATTAGTCTTGTTTGAGGTAAGAACAATTCATATAAAATTTAACCTCTTAAATGTTTTAAATACACAATACACTTTTGTTAAACACTGTTTTGTTCAGCAGATCCCTGGAAGTCATTCATCTTACATAACTGTAACTTTATGCTCCCTGAATATCCTCATACATTTCATTGGCAACAGGTCATGAATGGTATGGTGCTGGTCTCATGTAATAGCCACAAGACCCTTATTTTGAATGAAGAAGCTGAGACCTAGAGACCAGCTAAATGACTTGTAGATCCAGGTCCCAGCTCCATAACTTAATGATGACCCTTGTATCATGGCAGGAGAATTCTGAACATCTAATGATGACTATGGTAGAATATATTGTATGCTGCCTGTGGCTGTGGACCACACACTGTTTTACACACTCCACATTGACTAACTTGTTAAATCCTCACCATAATCCTGACTGGTAAAAATGACCATTACTATCTTTTCACTGGTAGGAAACTGAGGTGCAGAGAAGCTAAGGCACTCTCTAGAGTCATATGGCTTATAGGGAGGAGAGGAGGACTTTGGCCATGCTCTACAGGTTTAATCACTGTGCATGTTGGTTCAGTATAAAAACCTCAAAAGTGCCTTGATGTTTCTTTTTCCATATGGGGAAATCTGGAGTAGTGAAGTGTTTTGGGCTTGAAATGTAATTCAGTGGTATAGCAATGAGTCTAATCAATAGCACCACACACACACACACACACACACACACACACACACACACACACACACACAGTGGGGCATCTATACTGGGCCAGGTAACTTGTTTCCTCTACTAGCTTTATCTTTCAGAGGTAATGTCTGACCATGTACCTGGATGTTCTGCCCTTCCATAGGATGGATACAGGATAATTAACATCCTCTCTCCCTGCCCTTCTTTCCCTTTCAACACTTTATAATCTATTTATCTCCTTCTATCTTTTTGGCCTTTTGCAGCTGTTCATTTGGATAAGATCTGGTACCCAGGAGTGTCTCTGGTACAAAGCATCACAACCCAGCCCCTCCTCAGGGGAGGCCAAAGGAAAGGACATGAGGACAGGGGAATGTGTCCCATTAAATTGGCCTCCTGCAATCTGCTGGAGTTTAATCTTAACTTGAAAGCGTTTTTGAAGGGCTTTCAGGCTGTTTCCTCCTTCTGTTCCACCCCTGTCTTTGGGCCCAGCACCCTTCCTCCCCCTCGAATTCAGCGTTGTGTGTGATTGGAGGTATGGAGGAGCTCCAGTGGTCCTTCTTTTATTTCCATCTTCTAGCTCCCTTGCTGACCAGAAAGAAGTGCTCACTTCAGTTCCATTTCTGGAAGCTTAGAATTGGCAGCTGCATTGCAATTTGATCTGGTGTCTCTTTCAGAAGCATCTTCCTCCCAGCAGCAACCTCCTCCTTCCTTCTCCCTTTTCCCTCTTCCCATCAGCCCCTGGTCCCCTGATCTGAGCCCTTTCCTCCTGGCTTTTGTACCTCTTTTCCAGGGTCTGTGTGTGATAGCTTAGATCCATTGTTAATTTGATAGAGCCTAGAATCACAAGTGTGGAATTAGGTAGACCAGATTAACCTCTGCGTAGGTCTGTGAGGGATTATCTTGTTTAGGTTAATTTAGTAAGAAGACATACTTTAACTGTGGGAGGCACTATTCATGGGCCAGGGTCTTGCACTATGTAAAAAGGAGAGAGATGGCTAAGCACCAGCATTCATGATTCATCACTATGCTTCCTCACTGTGGACTGAATGTGACTGGCTGCTTCAGGCTCCAGGCCCCATAATGGATTGGAACCTGGAAACATAAGCTGAAATAAACCCTTCTTAATGATTTTTTTTGGTCAGGCATTTTGTCCCAGAAAAATGGTTGGACAAGGTAACACTGTGTCTGCAGTGCCCTTCCATAGCTTTTGGACACAGCTCCGCAGCCAAGAAAAGCAGATCTCCCAAATAGGCCAGTGTTTTTAGGAAAAGTAATGTCTCAGTGTTTTATGCTCATTAGACAAAATGCAGATTTACAGGGCAAAAGAGACGGTTTGCTTACTCCATCAATACATTCCTTGCAAGGCAATATCCATGATCTCTTCACACAGAAGCCCTATGAGGAGGGGTTCGACCAAATGAAGGCTTGAGTAGAAAAACTCCAGGCTGGGAAAAGCAAATTGTACCTTTGGTGTAGATGTTGATGTGAAATTGGGTCCTGCTCTGTCCTTGCTGTGTGTGTGTGTGTGTGTGTGTGTGTGTGTGTGTGTGTGTGTGTGTCTTTGGGCAGGCTCCTAATCACCTCAGCTTTCTCATCAGCATAATGAAGATGATAATAGCACCTGCTTCTCAAGTTTGTTCTTGGAATAACACAAGATGATGCTTAGAAGTTTTACTGGACCATAGGAGGTACTCGGTCAAATCAATTTGGTACTCATTTCTTGGGATCCATCACAAAGAAACATTTGAAAGTTTTAGAAACCCTACCTCCTTGTCTTGAAAGACAAGTGAACAGTCTGGGAAAGATATGGCTCTGTGATTACTATTGGCAACTGTTATGTTGTCTGTGAAACAAAGATGATTCTAGGGCTGGAAAGATGGCTTAGTGATTAAGGCATTTGCCTGTAAGGCAGAAAGACCTGAGTTCAATTCCCCAGTACCAACATAAAGCCAGATGCACAAGGTGTTGCATATGTCTGGAGTTTGTTTGCAGTGGCCTGACACCTGGGGCATTCTCTCTCTCTCTCTCTCTCTCTCTCTCTCTCTCTCTCTCTCTCTCTCTCTCTCTGTCTGTCTCAAGTAAATAAATAAAATATTTGAACAAAGAGATGATTCCAGCCCTGATTGGCGGGATGACTCAATTGTAATATAATCAGAATCCCATGAAAACAAGTCCATCTCAAACACTGTTGCCTGCAGTGTTGAAGAAAGCAGGTGTGGAGTCCTTCCTAGTTTTTGAAATACTTTCATGAACTCAGCTTATTTTGGTCAGACTATCCCAGAAAACCCCCATTTTCTAAAGTTCTATAAATTACAAGCCATTCTTCCACATTTATTAAAGAAGGCCACCTGGACATTTTTGTCTGTGCAGGCTAGAAACCATTCCATACTTTTGTATGCCTTGAAAAAGTACACCCTTTCCTATATTCATTTATCGTGCAGACATTTCACTAATCCAAATCTTCTTGGACACCTCCAACCTCACACCTACACTGAGACTCTGAGACTTGTGCCAGGAACCTAGAGGAAGCCATGATTATTTTCCACGCAAGCAAGCATCCTTAGATCGGGAGAGTCCTCTGAGAATACCAAGGGCAGTGGGAGGCCACAGTGGCTAAAGCACTTCTACCTCAGGCTGGTGTCTGCAATTCTGCCATTGCCCCTGCGTCGTTTAGTCTGCATCCTGGAGTCCTTATGTGAACATGGCTCTTCCTGGCAATCTAATGAGCTTAGTAGTCATTTATCTCTGATGTCTGCATGGTCTCAGAAGAGATTGTAGGATGTTGATGGGAAGCAGAAGAGGAAGAGGTACCAAGAATGGGCACCGACTTGAGAAGTTCAGTGGTCAGAACCCTGTTTGTGGCATGGAGTGGGGCCCCTTCTAATTCCCTTCATCCTTAGTGCTTGAATGTTGGTTCTAGCTACGTTACCTGTCCAGCTGCAGTGACCTCCTTTCCTGCCCCCCTCCTCCAGAATCAACTACATGGTTTTTCTGAATCTAATTCAAATGATGCTGTTTGACAACCATTTCTACCTACAGTGGAGGCTGGACCAAGGCAGGCTGTCTTCTGAGAAACCAGGAGTCTATGTTCTTGGCTTCCCCTGTCATGTGCATCGTTGCCCTGAGTACCTCTCTGCTTTTTGTAGGAAAGCAAGGAGACATCTGGGCTGGGCCCTCTTTGCATCTGCATCTAAGCCATCATCCACTGCAGTATCGCCTCAATTATCTGTGTCTCAGAAGGCTACGCTTGCAGCTCTTGGTGACCACCTGTTCTTCATCTCTTTCAGAGCCGCCGAGGAAGGGGCAGGCTCTGAAACGTGTGGCCTTGAATGTTGTGAAATCTGTCTTTTTCATCTCCTATGACTTCTAAGTGTTTGTGTGGGTGTGGGTGTGAGGCGGGGGGGGGGGAGTGGGAGCTTTGTCACTGTCTATTCACTTCTGCCTGCTTTAGAAGGGACAGCAGAAACAGGTGGTTGATTAAATAAACATGTCACTAGTGGTCAAGGCAACACAAGCAAAGCCTCAGCATCTTTCAGGATCTCTGAAGAAGCTTTGATTTGCAGTCAAGATTCTCTCATCTTGGCTCATCATTGAACTTGAACAAATCTTTGCCCTTCCTGGGCATCGATGTTCTCCTTGTTAAAATGGAGAAGGGAGGGTGAGTAGATGTGATGAACTTCGAGTCTAAACCCTGCTTTGCTAAAAGTCTAAAATACCACAATCACAGGTTGCTTCTTTTCCCCCCTCACATTTTAACATTTCTCAAATTGATTTGCATTTTACAATCGATGGCATGTCATAGTTTAATTGGCAACATTTTTTTCTTTGTGGGTGATGCATAAAATTATAGCATGTCATGCAACGGATGGCATTCTAAATCTGATGAATTATGTGGCATCCTTTATTCTTTTCTCCCTCTCGTGGCCACGTGAACCACATGGAAGAACCAAGTCTCTCAGCAGTGAGAGGCTGCTTTCCCCATAACTTTTCAAATGAAGCCATCTGTTTTTCTTTGGGATTAGGTTTACTTGCATAGGAAAGAAGCTCCTCGGATAACAGTGTCTTCTCAAGACCTATTTATCATCTCCTCACAGGTAAGAATTCTAGACGAAGGCAAGCAGAGTTGATGTGCTGTCCTCAGAACAATCAGGGACCCAGCCTCATTTGATATTTTCAATTCTTTAAAAAATGCAATTTTTAAAAACTTTTGGCATGTGTCTGTGTCTCCATCCGTGTGTGTGTGTGCATGTGAGTGTGTGTGTGATTGACATATCAGGTGTTCCTTATCTTCTTTCTAGTTTGAGACAGGGACTTTGGCTGTCCTCTGTTGCCTTCACTAAGCTAGCTGGCCTCGGAGCTTCTGGAGGGGTCTGTAGGTGTTGCTGTAGGTGTTCATGGATTACAGACACTTCCTACAACTTCAGGCTTCATGCGACTTCTGGGATTCAACCTAGGATCTCACACTTGTGTGGCAAGCACTTTATCCACTGGGCCATCTCTCCAGGCTCCTGTTTTTACTTCTTTTCTCTTCCTCCCTTAGTACTCAAGGTCACAAGTAGTTCAAGAAGGTGGGTGAAGCTTCAGCTTTTCATGGCTGTGGGACAAGAAAAAGAAGGAAAAATGGGGGTTTAAAAATAAATTTTATTTATTGATTGATTTATGAGAGAGACAGATAAATTATATATATACATACATACATTATATATATATATATATATATATATATATATATATATATATATATATGAGAGAGAGAGAGTGAGAGAGAGAGAATGTGTACAACAGGGCCTCTATACAATGCAAACATCTCCAGACACATGCACCACCTTATGCATCTGGCTTTACATGGGTACTCTAGGCCCAAATCCTTAGGCTTTGTAGGCAAGGGCCTTCACCACTGAGCCATCTCCCCAGTCCTTTTGTTCTTTTTTTGAAATAACATGAAGGTCTCCTTCTAAGGAGGGAAAAGTGGGAGGCTATTAGGCCGTAATCAGCAGTCTGTTATTTTCGCTACCACTGGGGACTATGGATCTGGGTTTGAGGAGACAAAGTGGTTAATTTCATCTTTCCTTGTTTGGCTTTGATTTTTTTCATATATATTATGTGATTAATAATGTATCTAGCTAATGAAATAATTTTTGTGCAAATTATATGAGGCATAGTTATGAAACAGGTTCTTTAATAAAATAATCTCCAAAATGAAGGGCTTGTGCTATATCTATCTATCTATCTATCTATCTATCTATCTATCTATCTATCTATATATATATATATATTTAAGACGATAAAGACCATTATGCCTAGTCTCACTTTTCATTCATCCTCTATTTATTTCTGAACATTTGTTGTTTTCCTCAAACATAAAAGGAAGCCTCCAAGTTTTTCAATCTGCACCTTGGTCTTTAACCTGGACCCAAGTCCTACTGTCTAAATTCATGGGCAGCTATACCTTTACACACAGAACCATACCCTTGCTTTCCCCCTCTTCCCTCAACCTCTATGCCTTCAGGCTGTTCTCTTCCCTCAGCACAATCCCTCATCAGCACCTTTGCCCTTCTGTTAGTGACAGACACTCAGCATCTCCGAGCTTTGGCTCAGGTTGAGGTTTTCCATGTGAGTGTGATTTTGATTTTGAGGTCAAGGAAAATGTGAGGGTCAGGTAACCTATTTTAATTTAATTTCAGTGCTGATTTTTATGTCTTCCATCCTGTCACCATCACCTGCTGTTTCCTCAGCAAAAATCAAGAGAAGATCTGGGAGTCCTGACATCCACTCTATGAGGATGCCTAGGCAATGATACAAAGATATGTGAACTAGACAATCCATGTACACAGGCCCAGTACAATCCAGGGCCAGAGTGGGTTTATGGAGGACTCTGCAATGGGGAATCCTGGAAAGAAGAGCCATAGAATATCAATTTCGTCCTCCATTTACTCTGTGTGTATATGTGGATATAACTATGTGAGTGCACAAACACATGTGTGCATATGTATGTAGAGTTCAGTGAACAACATCAGGTGCCATTCCTCTCATGCTGTCCACCTATTTTGAAACAGTGTCCCTCACTAGCTTGGAGCTTGCTAAGTAAGCTAGACTACTGGCTGGCAATCCCCAAGGATCTGTCTCCACCTTTACAGCACAAAGCCTAGCTTTTTCTTCTGGTTTATATTTGAGGTAGGGTCTTACTCTAGCCTAGGCTGACCCAGGCTCACTTTGTAGTCCCAGGCTAACCTCAAATTCACAGTGATCCTTCTCCCTATGGTTCCTGAGTATTGGAATTAAAGGTGTGCACCATCATGCTCAGCCTAGATTTTTTTAAAATGTGGATTCTGGGGATTGAACTCCAGTCCTCATGCTTAAAAGGCAAGTTCTTTACTGATTGAGCTATTTCCCCAGTTTCCCTTCTTCTTCTTTTTAGTGGGGGGTGATTTCTGTGGCCAAAGAGCTGGTATAAGTATCAGAGCTGATGCACTGATCTTCTGACTCACAAATGCCAGCTTAAAAATTATTTATTGTGTGTGCACGTTCATGCGTGTGTGCATGCATGTGCATGGCTGGGTCTCCCACCACTGCAAACAAATGCCCATCAGACTCCACATGGATGACTTGGGAACTAAGCTTAAGCCCATGACAAAAGGCCCTGTAAGCAAGCACCCCAACCACTGAGCAATTCCCCCAGCGCCACAAATGTGAGTTTTCATCTACATTTCTACTCTGAATACTGTTGTGTATATAAATTTATATCTCTAAAAATTTGCAGTAATAATTGAATATTCACTGAATCAGGTAATATATGCCTATAATCAAGCTACTTGGGAAGCTCAGAGAAGAGAAACACAAATTTAATGCCTACTGGACTACAGAGTGAGTTCAAAGTCAACTTCATCAGCACTGTCTCAAATACCAAATTGGAATAGAGGGTTGTGGCTGTGGATCAGTGGAACCCCATTGCATAGCATGCGCAAGGACCTAGATTCAATCCTCAGAATGGAAGAAAATTATATTCGTGCATTGGGAAAAAAAGTGAATTCCTTCTCACACAATGTACATGTGTCTGATGTGGGAGGAACTGGTTCTGAAGGCTGATTGTATCCACCTCTCTCACAGTGTTTGAAGCAGTCTTCAGTAGTGACAGAAGCTACAGAGTGCTCGTGACACTAGCCTGACCTCCTGGACCAGTAGGCTCAGAGTGGAGTTGTCTCCTGACAAGATTCAGAATGAGGCAGGCACCCACAGACCTCGCTGTCCACAGGGTGCCAACAGCTGCCTCGATTGGGATGTGCAGGGCAGCAACTGATAGCAAGGTGAAGTCCTGGACAGTGTGGCTCTCACGGGGTCTGGGTGAGGAATGACTGTGAAAATAATGAAATTCCCTGGAAAGGCTGTAGCAACATGTCAGGTGCGCCCTGCTGGATGATGAAGGAATGTACCCGAAGTTCCAGACAGCATGGCTAGGAGGACCCCACACTGGCTGCTGCTCCTTCCATTTCCTTCAAGAAAGGAAATGGGGTCTGGGAAGATGACACAGGCATTTAGTGTGCTTGCTGATTAACCTAGAAAGGCAGGAACTGCTGGAGTCCAATGCCCCAGAACACACTTTTTAAAAAAAGCTGGGAGTGGCCAAGCACATCTGTAACCTGTCTGTAGGTGGTAGGGGTGGGGGACAGAGGCCACAGAATCACTGGGGCTTGCTGACCTAAAAGAACAGCTCTGGGTTGAGGAGAACAGTATGTGGATTAGCACCTGCACACACATGTGACACATACATAACACACTACACATACTCTGTACACACAAGGAAGGAAGGAAGGAAGGAGGGAGGGAGGGAAAGAAGGAAGGGAGGAAACAGAAGGACAGATCTCTGGCCAACAGGCTTGTGGTTGGGTGACAGCATCAAGGTGCATGTCCTTGGATTAATCCTTGGTTTCCCACATGATGTCAAGTTCTCCTTGGGGCAGTTCCTGAACCTAAGTTCATAGTTTCTTTTGCTTATTACTTAGTTCATCCAATAGATATTTATTGGCTCTGGTAGTTGTGCAGCAAAATAAATGACAGATAGTCAAGGTGGGGTTTATCAGTGGAAAAGCATGTAAGGGAAGGATTTGGGGGATGTCAGAGTCCTGTCTTCAGTGAGCCTTATGAACGTACCTGGTCACCACTGTGCCTGCTCATGGCTGTGTGGCAAGGATGTCAGGGGAGGAGGGCTAAAAGAATAGGGCAGGTTTTGTGAATGTGTTTCTGTGGCATTGGAACCAAAAGCTAAGATGGTGTACCACAGAGGGGGGTCACATGGCTACCAGTCAAGGACAAGTGGTCTGTATGAAGGAAGCAGGAGGCATAGATCCTGCCTAGTGTTAGTGAACAGTGAAGTGTTCGTTGAATACTTGGCTGGAACTAAGAGGTGCCTTGCCCAACTCTACAGCTCTTCACAACTCTATCGTCCTTTCTCTTCTAGTCTCAGCATTCTAGTTCCTCTAGGTCTCAAAGTAATGTGCAATTTGGGCTCTCATTCAGCCCGATACTCATGCCCATCCCACCTCTTTTTACTTGATTAGATTTTTGCATTTTCATACTTATATATTATACTTTGATCATATGCACCTCACATTATTATCCCTCCTCTCCCTCAGTCTCCCCATACTCCTTTCTCTTATCTCTTACTGGTGGCTATGACTCTCCTCTCTGGAAACTAACTGTCATTAGCTCGTTGGGGGTGGGTTGGGGGTGGCTTCCCCCAACCCTCTCATAGAGCTCTGACTGGCTTCATCATGTGCAGGTAGGCACATCTGGTGTGAGTTCATGAGTGCAATGGCCTTGTCATGTCTGGATGACAGAGTTTCATGGGGTTTCTGCCCATCCTCTAGGTCTTAGATTCTTTCTGTCCCATCATCCTCAATATTTGCTGAACCCTGGAAGGGAGTATGTGTATGTCTCATTTAGAGCTGAGAACTCATCAGTCACTTATTTTTAGCACTTGACCAATGATGACTCTCTACATTGGACACCTCCCCCTGCCAAAAAGGAAAGAAATTGAAAAAAAAAAAAAAAAAGAAAAAAGATTTTCTTCTTGGTGCTGAGAACAGAACTGATCTGTGGAAACATAGATAAATATTTAGGATGCAGTTTAAAAAGCCACATTCCACCTCTTAGTGTAGCCAGTAGAACTGTGACTTTGATGCCCCTTCCTTGGACAGGTCCTCCATGCTCTGGTGTGTGGCCATCCCCTTTGTTAGACGTTGTGTGAGTTATTTTTATTATTGCTATGATTAAACACCTGATAGAAGCAACTTAATGGAGAAGAATTTATTTAGGCTCATGGTTCAGAAGGTATACAGTCAACTGTACCAGGAAAGGCAGGTGGTAGAATCAGGTCCTGTCTGTGGCTTGTGGCATTGTGGTGGCAGACTGAAAATATAGAGCTTGCATCAGAGCCAGAACTAAATATTACTTTCAAGTTCTGCACTTGATGGCCCTCTTCTGATAGCTAGGCCCTACATTTCAGAGGTCTCCCAGCCCCCCAGAAAGAGTGTCACCAGATGGTGATCAGCACATATACATTTTTTTAAATATATTTGAGCACATATACATGTGGGAGACATTTCAGATTCAAACCATAACATTATGCTTGTCGTAGTCAGCCACATGCTGCTGG
>PVHP010021514.1:0-29335 GCA_004024765.1 Zapus hudsonius | reverse complement strand
CATTAACCCAGGAGTTGGTCCCTGAAAGTGCATTCCTTGCTTAGTCACTAACTAATCTCCGCTCAGTCATTTCACTCCTCATTCTAGAGAAAGCAGGATATGACAGTCTTCTCAAAGGATACCCTGCTCAAAGGGATTAAAGATGTAAAGCAAAATACCAAGCAAATGGAATCCATCAGTGCCACTCACTAGCTTGGCTGGAGTGCTGGGACCTCAGCAACAGGGTCTTGGAGAAGTGAGCAGGGAGTTGGCTAAGTGACAGACACAGACTCAAGGAGAGTGTATCTGAGTGTGATTTTACTGAGCATTTGTCAGTTATATACAGTTGATTATTGTAACACAATATTTTTTGTTTATACTTGCAGTTACAGTTTCTTTGAATGATTAAACCAAGAATTTCAGCAAGGTGCATGAGAATAGACAATAGAAAAGCACAGATGATTATCACATAAATGGTTTTGATGCAAACTGTGGTTAGTCAGGCCAAGCCTGACTTGGTGCTTGTTTTTCAATTTAAACATTATGTAGTTTTCAGACATTAAGAATTTCTTTTTAAAGTTTCTTTTGAAAGATTTGATTAGTATAGTTATCCTTAAACCAGCTCCAGAAATATGCCCAAGTAGGTCTTGAAAATACAGCTGATTGATAATTTTATGTCATCTATCTTTAACATACTGTAGTTGTCTTATAATGCAAGCCTTCTGTGTCTCAGACAGGAGGCACCAGTGAGGCCTGGATCTAGATAGCCTCTGCATGAATGGCAGTAATACCATGATATTCTTTTTTCCTTAATGTTAACCCATCTGTCACCTTTTTCATAGATCCCTGTATAAGGCAATGCTGAGAATGTAAAATGATACAAACCATCTTCGGCTTCTATGATGAAGTGACCCATTGAAACTGTGAACCCAACATAAACCTTCTCCTCCCATCAGCTGCTCTGGTTGGTGCTTTACCTCAGCAATGAGAACCCAAGGTGTGGTAGCTACGTTCTCACATCTGATGGGAAGAAAGGTTTTTATTTGGGCTACAGTCTCATGGGGAAGCTCCATGATAGCAGTAAAAAGGTGGTGGATCAGAATCTGGACATTCCCTCTGTTACATCAGGTGGAAAACCAAAATAGGAGGGTGAGACATATTCTATCAAACAGAAGCTGGCTTTAACACCCATAAGCCCACCCCAATAGAGCACCTCTGCCAGCAAGACTCCACCTCCAAAACCTGAGTGTATAGTAGACACCTAATTTAAACCACTCTATTAGGCAAGAAAGATAAAGATAATGACAAGAGTTTGGCAGGAAAAGTTAATAAAAGTATATGAAAATATGAAATATAGTCTGCCACATTTTAGGAGCTGAATAAGTAATAACAATGTTACTAGTAAAAAAAATGATAGTTATTTGAGTTCACGTTCTTGTTAAGTTATTGGTTCTAAAAGCTTAATTTTTTCACAATGGATGAATAAATATTAAAATGTCTCTAGGTGAATTGAAGCTAGATCCCTCACTTAGCATCTGAGTTTTCTGATTCTCCATTTCCTTGTATTTTCTGCTCCTTTTCCAGCTAGCAAAAGATTATGGCTCTGTGTTCACTGTGTATTTTGGCATGAAGCCCTCGGTGGTGTTGCATGGATATGAAGCACTAAAAGAAGCTCTGATTGAACAGGGAGAGGATTTTTCTGGAAGAGGGATATTCTCAATATTAAATAAAGTGAACAAAGAATCAGGTATGGCTTTTGGGGGATAATTTCCATGAGTTTACACATTACAAAGAACCCAGACAAGCAAAAATTCAGAAATTAGAGAAGTATCTATAGATACTTGAATTTTTTATCACTCCAACATAAGCCTATGTATAATTATTTTTAATGTAAAATATTAAATTATTTTTTAAAGATAGCATACAATGTTATATGTTTTATGGAGGTATTTTCATACATAACTTATTCTATTGTGTCACCCTCCCCAGTGTCCAGTCCCCAATCCCTTCCTTCAGGCACCCTTCCTCCTTGGTTTCGGGAAGCACATAACATTGCTAGATTTCCGCATAGCTCAGGGTCCACTGTGGGGCAATGCCTCAGACCCTGACACCTCCTCACAGTAGCTCCTGCTGGGCTTTCATGTTACATGTAATCATTAACCTCTCTTCACTCCATTAAGATCTCTTCTCTTCTCATAGTTTCTTTCTCAGCTTCGTGACATACCTACAAATTAAATTCTGAGTCCTGCATGTGACAGAAAACATAGCGTTTTTTACTGAGGCTGTTTTAGTTTGCTTAACATAATATTTTTCAGTTGTATCCATTTTCCTATGAATTCACAAGTTACCCTGAGGTTTTTGAGAAGTGAATAGGTGAAAAAAAAATGTTACAATATGTAAAGTCAAGAGTATTGACAGCCATACAATCCTAGGTTGGGTTAAGAGAGATGGCAAAAGACTTGGGACTCAATAAGAATTTTAAAAGATTTCATCATTCCGTTTTAAATCCCTGCTTGAGTGTCATTATTGTTTCTGGACTACTACCTGAAACTCATGATAAGAAATACCTTTGGTTGTTTTCTTGTTTTTCATGACAGGGGTTATTTTCAGCAATGGAAATAGGTGGAAGCAAATGAGGCATTTCTCTCTCATGGTTTTACGGACTATGGGCATGGGGAGGAAAACTATTGAAGACCGAATTCAGGAGGAAGCCTTGTGTCTGGTGGAAGCACTTAAGAAAACCAATGGTGGATATATATATTTATGTAACTAATCATAAAATTGCATGAAATGCTATTATAGGTTGTCTAAACATTTCTGATGACTCTCAACTACAACCTCTGCTTACTTTTTTCACTTGCATAACAGTAGCAAAAGGTGAAAAAGTTAAGATCCAAGTTGTTCATGCACCAGGATGACTGGCTTTTCACTACTTTGCTTTTAGTACTGTGCTTGGTTCATGTCTTTGTGTGGTAGTGGAAAGAGAAAAGACTTTTGAAAACCAAAAATGAGTTTTATGTTAGATGTCAAAGTGGCACAGAAAATTTCTATCTCATTCAGTGTGCTTGCTGTACCTCATATCAGGGTCACATTTAACTGCAAGAGGGGCAGGAAAATGCAATTTTCTATGTATGTACACAGGAAGAATAGGAGAACATGCATTATGGCCACATAAACTTTGAAAATGAATGTCTTCTGCAGTAACTTCATGACTAAACATTACAAGGTAGACCAAAATGTATAATGTGTAGAGGGCATGAATTCCCTCACTTGGAAAGATGTGAAAGGATGGATTGCTCCTGCATAAATCTCAGTGTATATATGTGTATATGTATATATGTAGGTAGGTATGTATATGAATGCATGTCTAGGGGACAGCAGAGGAGAAAAACCAGGTAGAAGACCATTTGGGAAGGGGTGAGGTAATAGCCAAAGATAGATGTTATTTTAATACCTCAATATTTAATTTTTATTGGTTTTGGTTTTAAGAGTTCATTAGAACATAAGAGAGAGGAAAAAAGACAGAAAGGTAGAGAATGGGGGAATAGGAAGGGGAAGAGAGAGTAGAGAAAGGGCATGTTTAAGTGGTTTATTGCTTGTTTTCAATTCAGTGTCCCACTCTCTACAAGCCTGCCTTGAAACTCACTCTGTAGCCCCAGGCTGCCCTCAAAATGAGGCTTATCCTACTCAGCCTTACAAGTGCTTGGATTAAATGTTTGCACCACCATGCACAGTCATGTAAATGATTTTTTAAAAACTATTTTAATTATTTATGTGTTTGCATGCAGAGAGACATTGAGAAGAAAGAAAAAGAGAGGGGGAAGAGAATGGGTATGCAAGAGTCTCTAGCCACTACAAACAAACCCCAGATGCATGTGCCACTTTGCGCATCTGGCTTTATGTGGGTACTAGGCAATCAAAATCAGGCTTTGTGAGCAACTAGTTTAAAGGCCAAGTCATCTCTTCAGCTTCATTTAAATGCTTTTAATAACATTATTAACTAAGTCTTACATTATTTTCTATGGTTATCATTGTGTTTTAAAAAACAATATTCTATAATTGCCCTATAAGATGTTTACCATTTTTGCTACTAATACATAAATATGGTTATCAGAGACATTATTTGCATACATTTGTTTGATCTTACAGATTATATATGGAAGTAGAATGTGTCAATGACATTAATGAGTGATACATATTGCTTAGAAATGAATCAGATGTGACAGAAATGAGAAAAGAATATGGAGCATATACTATATGTAACATTCTATAAGTTTATTTTAAATACAATGTATTTTTATCAACTTTAAGGGATTCTCAAAACTGTTATGAATTAAGTGTATTACTGTTATTTCAGTCGTGATATGGTTTATTTATCCAGTCCTTTGCTTTTGGTTGTTGAGTTGTTTCCAGTCGTTGATGTTATTAATATGAAATGTACCATCCATGTGAATCATTGTAGATCTTGGACTACTTTGAATAAAGGTTTTGAAGCAGAATTAGTAAAGCAGAAGGATTCATATATAAATGGGAAATTATTTTGTGCATTTAATGCACACTTTAAGTAGAAGGGTATAGATGCCACATTCCCTGGAAGGACATAAATATGGTATTACTTACATAATGGTGGTTTGTGGAGAATAGGGTGACTCCAATGTAGACCTGAAAATGGCAGGAAAAACCAGGGAAGGGTTACTGCTTTGAGGATTTCATCTTGTTTAGAAAGTGGGGCTAGAATGAGCAATCCCTGCGTGGCTTGCGTGGGTTGTATTTCCTGCTTGATCTAAAGGAAAGGAATTCAGGTTTTTAAATCCATGTGTCCATATGTGGATACAAGGAGGAGGGGAAGAGAAGAAGCTGAGAGCTCTTAACAGCCTATCAGAAATAAAACGGGAGCCATAATTTTTATTACTCATAGGAATGTTATTTCCCAAGCTAACACATAGTTTTTATTTTAAATAACTGGATATACTTCCAATTTTAGGCATTATTATCTTTTAAGATATGCTCATCTGAGTATCTCAAGAGTGCATTTTTTTATTTTTAATACTTTTTATTAGCAACTATAATTTTATTATCAATTATACATATTATAATGCAGTTCTTTGACATTTTTACACACATATGTAATGTGGGTGGTTTTTTTTTTTTTTTGCTTACTTTACAATTTAACTTTTTTCAAAAGTAGAAATATACTAAAGTACCTTTTAGTCTATATATGTCTATATGTTGTAGTCAGCCACACGTCGCTGGGATGAATCTCCAAACCAGGCACAATTTTGGGGAGGAAAGTGTTTATTGAAACTAACAGACCCAGGGGAAGTTAAGGAAAAAGGCTGGCCCCCTTTCACAGATCCAAGCAGAGAGAGAGAGAGTTAACCCACCACCAGCAGCCAGCAAGCAAGCACACTCCAACACTGTAATTCACAAAATGCAGAACTGCTAGACCTGGGGTTTGGCTTTTCTTTTGCCTATCTTTTCCTAGTATTTTGCATCCAAATTAGAAAGGGCCAATCCCCAGGAGGCTAGGCCAAAGTGACACACTTCCTCCAGCCAGAAGCCTGGAGACAATTAACAATTTAATAAACACAATTATAATAAATTCTATTGGGAACATTATTCAAACTACCACAGCCTGTAAAGTTCATAGTAATGGTAATATGTCATGAAGTTCACCATTCTCAATTATTTTAATAAGTAACTTTAAGATGTGTGTGAGAATTGTGCAATAATGTCTAAATTCCATTGTTCCTAGGCTCTCCCTGTGATCCTAGCTTCCTTCTGGCCTCTGTTCCCTTCAATGTGATCTCCTCTGTACTTTTCCAAAAACGCTTTGACTACAGTGATAAAATAATCCAAGACTTCCTTGAGAGATTACATGACAATGTCACAATTCTATATAGTACCTGGGTTCAGGTAAGGTCCAGTTTTTTTTACATATGAAATTATTATTGTACCCAAATTTCTCATTTCACTGCTCAAAAGATGACATTCAAGTTATGAGATTAGGTAAGAAAGAAATCAGATTTATGTGGAAAAGTTGTGTGCTGAGTCCATGCTTCAAGGCCCTGTAACTATCTTTGTCACTTGAAGGATCTTTTCTTTTTTTCTTTCTTCCTTTTCACACCCCCTCTTGTTCCATACCCTCCCCTCCCACTTCCTCTTCCATCCCCCTTTTCACCTTCCCTTCCTCCTCTTCCCCTGCTTCCCCCTCTTTTTGACATACTCCTTTCTTTTCCTCTCTGCTTCCTTCCCTCCCTCTGTTCCCTTCTCTCTCTTTCTTTAAATTCTTTTCTTTCCTTTTACAACATATTTGTACTAAACCAATATTCATTTATAATCTAGTCCTTATAATTATTTAAGTAAACATATCTATTTCCTCCTTATTATATATTTCCCTTAAAAATTATATTTTTGACAAGAGAGAGAGTGAGTATGGGTGCACATGGGCTTATTGCCACTGCAAACAAATTCCAGACATTTGTGCCATTTTGTGCTTCTGGCTTTTTTTTCTGGTGGGTCCTTATAAATTGCATCCTGGCCAGTAGGCTTTGATCTGAGAATGGCAGTGCAAGCCTATAATCTCCACAAGTTTGAGGCTAGTCAAGGCTATAGACCAAGACATGCCTCCTAAACATAAGTAAATGAGACATAAATAAGTGAATAAATACTATTTTTTTAGAATGTGCATTTCTTAGCAAAAAAAAAAGGAAGAAATAAAAACTGACAATAACTTTAGAAAGTACAGTTTTAATTTGGGCTAATTGAAGATAAAGCAGTGTAAGACAAAAATAATGTAATCTGTTATCACTGCTACAATATCTGTGCAGTTGATCACTATAATACAGAAGAGGAGAGGAGAGCAAAAGACAATATCTGTAAGAGAAAATTTAACCCATTAGCTGTCTTCTCAGCACAAGTGGAAGAGTCATATGATGGCATGCTGTGTAACTGCCAAAATGTGTCACTATCAGCACTTTTTAAAGTTTTTCAATGGTGTGCATTCACGTTCATTTGTGAGTGCAGAGGTGAAGACACGCTCATGCCAGGGGGCTCATGCTCATGATTCTGTTTGTGAGGAAGGGTTTCACTATGTAGCCCTGGCTGGCCTTGAACTCATGATCCCTCTGACTCAGCCTCCTGAATGCTGAGAGTACAGGCACGAGCCATGATGCCCAACATTTGATTTATTTCAGAAGCAACTAAATTGTTGGGTGAGGTGGTAAACCTGGCCTGCATGGCAAGAGTGAGGAGACTATGCATAATTCTACCCTGCTTCAACAAAGCAAAGAAAATGTATATGAATTGAGAGTTTGCTTGCTTTCCAGTTTCTCCTTTATTGCAGAATCATTTTCTACCTTATATCATAGTCTTCATATAAAAACGTTTTTTCAGGTGGGTGAGATGGCTCCACAGATAAGGAATTTTTAAATTTTAATTTTTATTTAACTTCATATAAATCATAATAGACTATACTCTTTTATCTTCTTGCCACACCTGCCTTGAACCTGCAGGCCCTCCTTAGTTTGGTTATAGTATTCACTGAGGGTCATGAAGGCCTCAGTCAGCTCCTAGGGGGCGGGTGGACCATGCCTTAGAGTATTCCCACCTACTCTGAGTCTCTTTCAATCTTTCCGCTCCCTCTTCAGCAATGTTCCGTGAGCCATGGCAGGCCTGTTAGCAGTCTGATTTAGTGCTGAGTTCTCTGTAGCCTATGGATTTCTGCTTTGCTAGGTTATGATTGAACACCGTACTTGTCACTCTTATCCTGGAGATGGTGGTCAGGATATCAGTAAGAGCAGTATTCATGCCACTAAGTCTCCTGAAATTTCTCTAAGCCCTGGCAGATGTGGTAGAGGTGTCAAGTCTCATGGTGGGCAGATGAGTGTCTTCTTTGGTTCTCTCCTCTTTTCTCTGCTGTCTGTAACATAAAGCAGATTCTCCAATTGAGAGTGTTAGTGGCTTGGGTTCAAGGGGGTATGCAAAGTTATTTGAGAGTTTTTAATTTTTTTTTTTTAGTGTGCAAGCCTACATTTCCTCTCCAGAGAGCACTATGGAATTTATTTCTTCTGAAGTCTCATTTCCAGACCATGGGATCCTGACTTGGTTTCCAGTACCAGATAAGAGTACTCTCCCTCTGAGTGGGCCTCATACCCAATTCCACACAGCCTGTGTAACACTATTGCAGAAGTGTTTACTTCTTGATCATATGGTTCATATTGTAGTATGCAGGGTCCCCTGCTTATTCATGATGTCAGTGACAGCTGCAGTGGTTCCCATAGGAATTTCCAGCACTGTGAGGCCTAACTGGGAGGCAGCTAGTATTCCTTTTGTTTCTAGCATGATATTCTGATGTCCTGTAACAGCAGCCTGTGGTGTCGTCAGCAATAGCATTATACCTTTGAGCTCTGGTAAACAAGTGTTTTGGCAATGGCCAATATTGTTTGGAGAACCTCATGTGTCTCCTTGGCCAACAGCGCACTGTGGGTGCAGACCTAATTCTGGCCCTAGGATTTACCAACCAGAGTCCAAGGTTTTAAAGTTAAGCTTTTTCTACCTTCTGTCTGGACTGTTACTCCCTCCTCATTTTTGGTGGTTTTATCTTGTAGAATGCTAGCCACAATGAGGTTTTCTAGGGGACTCATTCATGTCTTAACTTTTATGGAATTCCCTCTCCACCCTCCCTTCCTCCTACCCCTCTAACTGCCCCACCACCACGGAAGTTCTGTCCCTCCCCTACCCTGCCAGGTAACACCTCCTCTCCTCTCTATGATCTCTTCTCTTTCCTTTTCTTATTCCACCTTTATGCCCTTATTCCCATTGCTTTCCACCATTCGCACTCCTCTCCAATGGATCTCAGTTAGGAAATGAAGATGAGAGAATACATGCAGGGTTTGTTTTTCCTCATTGAGACCTCATTTAAAATGACTTAAATGACCTCATTTAGAATGATTTTTTTCTAACTCCATCAACTTTATTTCATTTTTCCTTACTGCTGAGTAGAATTCATTATCATTCATCAGTTGATATGCAGGCTGGGCTCTTAACTATCTTTGTTTTTAACTATTGTGAATTGAGCAGCAACAAACATAGCTGAGCAAGTATCTCTGTAGTAGTCAGTGAAGTCCTTAGGTTTTATTCTCAGGAATGATATAGCTGGATCAAATGGTAGATCTATTTTCATCTTTTTCAGACGTCTATATACTGCTTTGCATAGTGGTCATTCCGGTTTGCACTCCCACCAGCAGTGGGTAAGGGTTCCTCTGTCCCCACAGCTGCACCAGCATGTGTTGTCATTCATCTTTTGATGTCATCCTGACTGTGGGGAGATGAACTCTCAGAATTGTTTTGATTTACATTCCTCTGATGATTAAAGATGTAGAACATCTCCTTAAGTGTGTACTAGCCATTTGTATTTCTTCCTTTGAGAAGTGGGTCTAATTTCATTCTTCTACATGTGGTTTTCCAAGTTCTCCAGCACCATTTGGAGATGCTGTCTTTTCTCTTGTTTGTATTTTTGACCCCTTTGTCAAAGACCAGATAGGTGCAGTTGCTGGGATTCGGAGATGGTTCTTCTACTCTATTCCACTGACCTCTGTGGTTTTTTGTTTGCTTCTTTGTTTTTGTTTTGTTTGCCAATGCCATTCTATTTTAGTCATTGGTATATCTGGAAATTAGGTCAGGTGATACCTCTGGATGTATTTCATTTATTAAGGATTATCTTTGGCTGTCCAAGGACTTTGTTCATCCATATGAATTTTGATACTATTTTTTTTTCTCTCTGTGAAGAGCATTGCTGAAATTTTCACTGGAATTACATTGAATCTGTAGGCTTTTGGTAGGATGGCCATTATCATGATATTAATTCTCCCACTTCATGAGCATGGGAGGTCTTTCTATCCCACATCCTCCTCACTTCTTTCTTCAGTGTTTTTATGTTTTCTTTGTATAGGTAATCCACTTCTTTGGTTAGTGATATTACAATGTATTTAAAATTTGTGTAGCTATTAAAAACAGAAAAGCATCACTTATCTCTTCACATGATTATCTTTGGCATATAAGAAGACTATTTTTGTGTATTGATTTTGTTTCCTGCCACTTTAAGGAAAGAATTTATCATCTTTAGTAGTGTTTTAGTAGTCTTTTGGGTCAGTTATGTATAAAATCAGGTTTTTTTGCAAATAGGGCTAGTTTGAATTCTTCCTTGCCAATTTTTATACCTTTTGTTTCTTTTGTCTTATTGCTTCTGCAAACACTTCAAGTACAATCTTGAAAGTCAATGATGACATTGGGCACACCTATCTTTTTCAAGACTCTACTGGAAATTCTTTGGTTTTTCCCAATTTAATGTTATCTGAACTTGGGTGCTTTATAAATAGCCTTTATTATGTTGAGATATGGTCCCTCCATCCATAGACTCTCCAGTGTTTTAACCATGAAGGGTTGTTGTATTTTCTCAAAGGCCTTTTCTGTATCTATTGAAATAATCATGTGATTATTGTGCTTAAGTTTAATTATGTGGTGAATTACTTTTATCTGTTTCCAAATGTTGAACCATCCCTTCATCACTGTGATGAAACCCACTTAATTGATGATGCTTTTGATGTGTTCTTGAATTTGGTTTGTGAGGATTTTATTGAGAATTTTTATATCTAAGTTCATTAGGAATAGTGGTGTATCATTTTCTAATTTCTTGTGTCTCTGGTTTACATATTAGAGTAATGTTAACTTCATAGAAAGATTTTGTGAACATTCCTTCTTTTTTTTTAATTTATTTATTTGCAAGGAGAGAGAGGGGAAAGAGAGAGAGAGAGAATGAGGATGGGCATGCTAGGGCTCTAGCCACAGCAAATGAACTCCAGATGCACACGCCACTTTGTGCATCTGGATTTATATGGGTACTGAGGAACCCAGGTTGTTACATTTTGGAAGAAAGCAACTTAATCACTGAGAAATCTCTCCAGCCCATTTTTTCTTTTTCAATTACACAAAATAATTTGAGATGAAGTGGTTTTAGTTCTTGCCTGAAGGTTTGGTAGAACTCAGCAATGAATATATCTGAACATGACTTTTTTTGTTGCGAGATTTTTAATTACTCTTTTCAAATTAGTAATAGGTTTGTTTAGGTAGTCTATCTGTTCTGGATTTAGTTCAGGCAGGTGATATGAGTCAATGAATCAGCCATTTCTCCCAAGTTTTCCAACTTTGTGGAATACAGGCTTTTGAAATATGCCCTGGTGATTCTTCCAAGCTTATTGGTGTCATTTGTGTCATCTTCGTTAACATTTTTAATCTTGTTGATTGGAATTTTATATTTCTTTAACTTGATAATTTGGCCAGTGGCTTATCATTCTTGTTTACTCTTTCAAAGCACAAGCTCTTCATTTCATCAATTTTTGAAATTGTTTCCTTTATTTCCAATTCATTGATTTCCATGAGCTACTGAGAACAATATGTATTCAGTAGAATTAGGGTGGAATGTTCTGCAGATGTTTCTTAAATCCATTTAATCAATGTGTTCTTTAGCTACATTATTTCTCTCTTTAATTTCTGCTTAGAGAATATGTCCATTGATAATAATGGGGTGGTAAAGTTTCCCACGGTTATTGTATTAGTATTTATATCTCTTTTTTGTCTAGTAAGTTTAGCTTCATAAAATTAGGTGCAGTTGTGTTTGGTACATATAAGTTTATGATTTTAATATACTCTTGAAGAATTGTTTCTTTGATGAGTATGAAGTAGCATTCTTTATCCCTTTTATTACTTTTGGTTTGAAGTCAATTTTGTCAGAAATCAGTGCAGCCACTCCTGCTTGTTTATTGTTTCCATTTGTTTGGAAAATCAAAAAAAAATTATAAAAAAATGTGATATTTATCTTTATTTGTAAGTTATATTTTTTTTGTAGACAGTGGATGGATGTATCTAGCTTTTTTATCCAGCCTGTTTACCTGTGTCTTTTCATTGGGGAGTGGAGCCTATTAATGTTCTGAGTTATAATTGTGAGGTTTGAGTTAATCCCTGTCATATTAAAGGTTTTGTGGAGTTCTGTGTTCTTGGTCTTTGCATGTGTTAGGTCCTATCAAGTTTTGATTGTTTCCTTTCTCTCCTCATTAGCATAGCAGCTATGGTCTTTTAGCTATTGAAATATCCCAATCCAAACTCTTGTGGCTTTAAGAGTTTCCACTGAAAACTTAGTGGTAATTCTCTTATAGTTTTAAGTATTCTCTCTTTGTTTTCTGTGTTTAGTGTTGTGATTATGTGACATGGGTGTCTTTTCTCCAGTTCTACTTGGTGTTTTGTGTACCTTCTGACACTGGGTTGATCTCTCTTTTATAAGGTTGGGAAAATTTTCTTCAATAACATTGTTGAAGATATTCTCTATGACCGTGGCCTTTATTTATTCCTCTACCTGTTTTCCTTTGACCTGAATATTTAGTCTTTTTAAGGTGTGTCTAACTTCCCTCCTGTTCTGTTCACACATTTTTTTGACCTTGACAATGATTTGGGTGTCCAGATCTAATTCTTCTGTCTTGTCCTTGAGTTCAGAAATTCGGTCCTCTGGGGGTGGGGGGTCTATTCTGTTGGTGGGAATTATTTAGGAGCCTTTCAAGAGTGTTATTGTATTTCTGATTTCTGTTATATTTTTCTTCAGCCTTTGTATCTCTTGTTTGAATTCCATTTCTTGATTTGACCTTTATTGTCTCTTGGAGTTGATTCATTGAATGTGACATTCTTGAGCTTGTTCCATGGGCCCATGAGCTCAGTTACTTTTTGATTTTCTTCAAATTCCTTTAGCCATCTGCTGATCTCTTTTTTATTGACTTTAACTTCATTAAGTCATCTATGGAAGACTATTCTCTAATTCTTTCTGGATTCCTTCAGCCACCGAATGAGTTGGTTTTGTTGATTATCTTCAAATTCCTTAATCTTTCCTTTGACTTCATATTGTTACCTTTCTTCCAGTTCATTGAGCCATCTTCATGTATCATTGGAATTCTTTTTGCTGAGTTTCTTCCGTCTGCTTCAGCCACTCGTGTGGTTCCTGTTGGATTACTTTTTGTCCAGTTTCTTCCCAATCAACCAGCTGTTTGTTCATTGCCTCTATAAGTTTGTTAAAATGCTTGTTGAGTTTTCATTTTGAAATTCTATGTCTCCTCTATGCTTTCATAGGAGGATTCCATTGTGGGATCAGTCATGGTGGGGATCACTTTGCTGGGTTTGTGTGTTTGCTTTGTGTTGTGAACTGACCATCTCCAGATCAGTTGTTTCAGTGAAGGGGCAGCAATTGCAGCTCTTATGTAGCCTATGATGAGTGGGCTGGTCTCAATGAATCACAGTGGGTGCGGGTTTGAAGACAGTGGATTGAGGTGGGTCACTTGATCCTTAAGAGGGTCTTCTGTGTATGTGCCACCTGCTTGCTAATCTGGTGAGAACCTTGGGATGCCTGGATTAACTGGTGAGCAAGCTTGGCACTGATCTTCCAGATCTATTCCCTGTCTAGTTTTTTGGAATGTGATTAGCTAGAAGCTTCTCCTGTGGGATGGAGCCAGTAGAAAGTAACTTCTGCTTCATCTCTTCTTCAGAAAAAAATATTGGTAGAGGGATTGCAAGATAGGTGCAAGTTGTAGAATCCATGTTATTTGGCTATTCACCACTGACCTTCATTCCCCTGGTTTGTTCACTGCCAGGCAGCCATTGTGGGATATTGTCTAGCCTTGGCATGGAACCTTGGTGCTCAGCCCCTTCTCTCAGTGGTATGGAGCCTGCTCCCCTTTGACCTTGGGTGGTTTATTTCCTCCAAGGCTGGTGTGCTGAAATGGTATCTAGCACAATAATGGAACTTCTGTACTCATCTTACTGTAGCACACAGCCCTGTTCCCTTCTGACCTTCTGCGGATTTATTTGCTCCCATTCAGGCACTCTGGAATGGCTTCTAGTCCTGGTGAGCGACCAAGGTGCTCAGCGCCTTCTCCCTATGGCAACCAGTCCTCCTCCCATTGACCTTCTGATTAAGGATATCTTTTTGAGAAATTTTCTCTGCTTTTATTTCCTTCCTTAGGTGGAGAACATAAAAATATATAAATTTCTTATATTGTACACTCTCATATACTGTGAGTAACCAACAGTGTACAATTATAAAGAACAAAATTTTGTAAAAATCATAAGGTCATGATGTGATCCACAAGGCAGGAATACTATAGGTCAAATGTTTCTTTTGAACAGACAAGTATGACTCAGTCTAGGGAAGCACATTTTCCAAAGTAGCTTAGGCAACACCGTCAGTGATCAAGCAACTACCTTTCATGTTTCTCTATCTTATTGGATTCAAACTTCCACCTTTTCTAAATTCTCTTGTACTATTGGAATTAGAATCAGTGCCATCTGAGACCAGCAAACACCAGACAAGACAGGTAAGTGTGCACATTCTGAGGGAAATGAGTGCCTAAACACACACATGCAAGGTGATTTGGATACTCCCTTAATCATTCTGATGCACATTTCTTCCTTGCAGCAAAAGAGTTTGAGTCCCAAAAAAATTTAGGTGATTCCTTATTGGAACACGTGTAAAGTGCAATGAAGACATGATTCTAGCTCTGATATCACTAGATGAGTTGGTTAGCCATTCTGAATCTCAGAGTTTTCACAAGAAGAGGGGACAAAGGACATGCCCTCAAATTCCTGTAGAGATCTGTGGTCAGGAATTGGATGTCAGTGACTGTGAGGGGTGTGTGTGTGTGTGTGTGTGTGTGTGTGTGTGTGTGTGTGCGCGCGCGCTATGCTGTGCATTTGGCACTCTGTTCAGCTGCCTTCTCCTGCAGATATCAAGTACATGTATGTGTATGAGGCACATCTCACTTATCTTTAATTTGCATATTATGAAGATAGCTCTTGAATCTTAAAATGTTACCATGTTAATGAAGAATCCTTTTCCCTTTCAGCTGTGTGCCATTTTCCCTGCTTTCCTGTATCTCCCAGGAAGTCATAATGAGTTTTTTAAAAACACTGATCAACAGAAAAAAATCATCATGGACGAAGTAAAAGAACACCAAGAAACTTTAGATGTCAATAACCCTCGGGACTTCATTGATTATTTTCTCATTAAGATGGAAAAGGTAAGCCGGGCGTGGTGGCACACACCTTTAATCCCAGCACTTGGGAGGCAGAGGTAGGAGGATTGCCCTGATTTCAAGGCCACCCTGAGACTACATAGTGAATTCCAGGTCAGCCTGGACTAGAGCAAGACCCTACCTCGAATCACCCCCCAAAAAATGATGGAAAGGTATAATGTGACCCTGACTTGCTACCTCACATTTGTAACTAATGTGACTCAGATTGGTTGTTTCCCAGGTAAAACTAAATATTAAAATAAATGTCCTTTTATAAGAACTTACTCACTGTTGCTCATGCTATTGCTTAGGCAGATCACATTGAATGTCTTGAGATATTTTAACTTCTCAGTGAATGGAGACTTTAAAGATTTATGTTTATCCTATCAAAATTAGTTTTTCTGGTGTCAAATAGGAACACATACACACCAAATCAGAACTGATGATAACATGTCTTAATATATAAAATAACCTCCATAGATGAAATACAACAAATCAGAACACAGCAATGGGACTGTACAAATTTTAACCATTGGCAACACTTCAAGAAGAGTCAAATGTGAGGTATATTTTGAGGACACTGTAGCTGACAATAACATGGAGGATAAGTCATTCTGGAGAATCATTACAGTGTGAAAACTTTGAGTTGGTTATCTGGATTTTACTTAAGGAGTCTTGGCGGGTGTGATGAATGAAGACAGGTATAAGAATGCAGTTTTTAAGTGGGTGTGCTGAAGAAAGGAGGAAGAATCTAAGCATAATAAAATATACAACATTTATAAGAATGGACAGTAATTATTAACAAATGGCTTGTTATAAATTACATCTGAAAAACATTACACAGGCATTGATTTCTCCCAGTGGATGGGATGATGAGTAATCAGAAAGGATTCAGAAATTTTTAACTGATTATATTTCAATACTTTCAAATAATTTTCCATTTCATAAAATATCCCATTTTTTTTCAGGACTAGAACTTTCTAAAGTTTGGGTTATATTACCAAATGCCTGCATTATATTAAATTAGTTTATGTTATGTAAAGTTTTTTAAAGAATCAACCAATTTCCCCCCATTGTGTCTAGGAAAAGCACAATAAGGAGTCTGAATATACCATGGAAAACTTGATCATCACTGCATTTGACATGTTTACCGCAGGAACAGAGACGACGGGCACTACTATTAGATATGGCCTTTTGCTCCTGATGAAGTACCCAGAGATATCAGGTATCTCAGGAAGATGAAAGTGTGGATAGAAGACAGGCAACAGTAACAACTATCACACTGTTTATCTGTCTCTATTATGTATTAGAAACATGTCCATCATTACTGCATCTACCTACTGATGAATAGATTGAATTCATGCTATTACAGTAAAGAAAGAGAATGAAACATCTGCACAAAAGCAGTACTTGGAAGGCAGCTGTCATTCTCTCTGCTGTGCTATAGAATTCTTGATTTGGGCAGGACTGATGCAGTACCACTTGTCACTGGATGTAGATAGAACTAGCCTCTCTCTACATTATTTCTGTGTTTTGATGAATATTTTTTGACAAAACTATTTATTTTTGGATGTGCTGAGAATTTAGCCTTTTGTATTAACCAGTTCCTATTAAATGTTTAGTTCTACTAAAATGCATTAGCAATATAAAAATTTGCTTGTTACCATGTATCTAAATCCAAAAAAACTAAAGCACCACTATAGAATAATTATTCCCAAATGAAAAATCCCTTTTCTCTCCTTTTTATTATTGATATCTTTATTATCCATAATTATATACATTTTTTAAAAAATTGATGAAAACTGACTGAAGGATAAATTATGACTTATTTAGCTTACAATGGGAGAAATCATAAATTGTGAGGTTCATTTAGGGGAAATTTCCTCTAGGAAAAGGCTGGAGCAGATTCATAATCACATGACAGACAGGATCTAGAAGAAAATGTAGAGAGATTTAGAAGTACACACTCATGGGGGGTGTGGGGTAGAGCATCTGCCCTGAGCTTTCCCTGGAGGAAAGTCCAGAGATTAAGTGGTTTTGGCCTAAGGAAGGTAACAGAGGGAAAGTCCCAATAAACCATGGTTACCTCGAGTTTAGAGAATTTACAGTGTAGCATGTGTAAATCCACATGGTAGATCCAGAGTAGAGGAAGTCCATGTGTGGCAATCTTAGAAATCAAAGATGAATAATACATATACTCAAATTAAGAAGTTACCCAAAAGCATGACAGAGATGGAGGACAAAATAGGCAAATGCCCAAGCTGGGAGGAGCCCTCTCAGACAGACAGACTTACATGAGTCCAAGCAGAGGCCATAGGGCAGAGAGGGCAGAGATAAACATGGAAAAGTCTTTATAGTCTAAAAATGGATTCTTTTGTTATACTCAGGTAGGTAAGGGGAAGACCTGATTGGTTCACAAATTCAAGGGGTTGATCATAAATGCTGTTCCACCCAGAAAGTGTGATAGACAGTGGAGGAAGCCGGGAGGGATGCAATCATTGTGTGGTTTGTGTGGAACATACACATGAGGCACCCCATGCACTCAGCTGAGGTGGGGTGCACTAGCTTGCAGTAACCAGAGCAGAACACTGGGTGTGCTCTTCCATTCCTCTTCCAGTCATTCTTATTAAACCTGAAAATTACTGATTCCAGAGCTTACTGGGTTTTATTTATTAATTTCTTTTTTAAGTTTTTTTTCTTTTGCAAACTGTTAAATTTAGGGTTTCTGTTTTGCCACAGGATTGGGGTTACAGATATGTGGTCTTTCCCATGCCATCCCTCAGATGTGCATGGCCATACCCCACTGTTTGACATGAGTTCTGGAGATTGGAAATTGGGGCATCTCAAGCCCCCTTTGGCCCTCAAGTTTATTTGAACAAGAAGAGCACTTAACATAGGATCTCTCTCTCTCTTTTTCTTTCTCTCTCTGTCTCCCTCCCTCTCTCTCCTGCACTCATATCAACCAAATAATTTATTCTGTTGTTCTGTTTCTTAGGTATTGATTGCAATGGATTTTTCTTACCTCTTTGAAATTAAGATATTTATACCAAACTTGGCATTAACAAAGTAGTTAAACTTTGTGATATTTACTGAATTTTTCATATTGGAAATCCCTTGAGTCTGTCAGGCAAATATTTACAAAATAGAGAATATAATTACATTTTATGTGATAATTTTATATTATATATACATATATATAAATGCTTAATGATCATTTAATTTGCCCAGTAAACTGCTTGTCACTATTTCCTGTTATTGTGATAGTGAACTTTATTCTTCACATCACTCCATCTCCCATCATAATGTGACAATGATTAAGAACCCAAGAAACAATAATTCTTTTATATAAACTCTTATTTATGCCTTTCCAGCTAAAATCCAGGAAGAGATTGACCGTGTGATTGGCAGACACCGGTGCCCCTGCATGCAGGACAGGCGCCATATGCCCTACACAGACGCTGTGGTGCATGAGATACAGAGATATATTGATGTTACCCCCTTCCCGGTACCCCATATCACAACTAGGGAGGTTCAGTTCAGAGAATGGCTTATTCCAAAGGTGAGTGGTATTTCATGTGTGTTCTCTGTAGTCATTGTAGGTTGTCAACAATCACAATATGATTTATAGATGCATAACCTTCCACAGGTATGGTATACTCATGACTCGGCTACCTCACCTTTGACCATATGTTCCCTTCCTTCTGTTTTGTTGACAGAAATTTCTAAATTACATAATTTATCCACTCATAGAGGTTGTCTTCCCTTCCAGTAACACTGTTTTCATCACAGCCACAGGAGAGCTCCACGTTACTAATGCAGCAATGCTCCAGGCCTGGTTTTCCTTGCTCCTGTGGCAGCACTCAGTACTCTTCTGAATGATCCCTCAGGATAGAGTCTCTTCCCACAGCAGGGCCATAGCAATGTGTTTGCTTAGAGCTTGCTTACCCTTGCCTTTCCTTTTCTGAAGTGGACCCAGAGGTAGCTTCAGTATATGGCTAAGAAACTCTAAAATTGAGTTTGTAGCTTTAGCCCCTAGTGGGCAGACTCCTGCTATAGGGAGTGTGTCAGTGAGGGAGGAGCTGAAATCCAGTCCAAAGATATTCAGAGAGGTGTGAGCTCTGGCTGGAAACTGCTGTTGCTGTTAGTTTTGCTGGATGCTGGTGGTTTTTCTCTCTCTGCTTAGATCAGTGCAAGGCAGCCAGCTTCTTTTGCCTTGATGGAACTTCCCCTGGATCTGTAAGCTTGACATAAATCTCTCCGTCCTATAAAGTACGTTTGGTTGAATGACCATCTCAGCATTGTGAATCTTTCAAATCCAGATCACTTTTGTTTTTGGCTTCTGTAGAACTTGTCACTGGTTCATCAAGCCAGAGTTATGGAAATTTTAAAGATAAAATTTGTTCGTACAATATCCCCACCCTACCCCAAAGCTTGCCCTTAAAACCTTAAAAATAAAAGCCTCACCGTTCCATCCCTGTTTTCAAGTCATCTGAGTCCTCAGATTTACCCAGTATTCGTGTGGATTTCCATTGGAGATGATCTAATTGGGGTTTCTCACTTCTAACTTAGTTACTTACTTGTTTCTAATCTTACTAAACACTATGGGTGTTCAACCCTGAATACACCTGATCTTGTCCATGTCCACTAATCTTCTCATTTAAAGTGTCCAATGCTGTTAATTTGATTAGTAAATTTTTATATCATTTCTTTTCAACTCTAGAATTTATGTTTAATACTCTATATTTGCTTATAATTGATCCTTCACAGCATTTGGATATATGAAAAATATCTCTTTTATATACTTAGATACACTCATGTCATTATTTTGAAAATATTAATGTGACAATTCTAATGTCTAACATAGCCTAAGGTCTGTTTTTATTCATTGTAATTTTCTTTATGACTCACATTTTCTTGTATTTCATATCTGATAATATTTTATTATATAAAGAGCATTTTAAATAATGGCCTGCGGAGAGCCTGCTATGGTTTTTTTAATTTAGCTGTGTTGACTTTCATTTGGGCAGGCAGTTGCTTTTCATTGTGTTAGTATAATATTTTGTCAATTTTGCCCTTAGCCTTTTTTAAAAATATTTTATTTATTCATCCTCAAGCAGAGAGAGAGAGAGAGAGAGAGAGAGAGAGAGAGAGAGAGGAGAGCGCACCAGGGCCACCACCTTGTGGGTCTGGCTGACGTGGGTTCTGGGGAATGGGCACTGGAGGCAAGTGCCTCAACCTCTGAGCCATCTCTCCAGCCCCTTAGTCTTTTGACAGTAATTTTATCTGTGGTAGGTTTTGTTGGTTTTTGTTTTGTTTTTTGTCTAGCATTTGGAATTTGGAGTTAGTGCTTCTCTGATGTTGCATGAAAATTCTCTCTTCCCTGGAACTTTAACTTCTCCTGTCGTGGAACCACTCAGTAGTAGTTTATGAATCTTAGTCCAACTTCTAGGCAGTTGTTACAATACGGTGTCATGGAATTTCCTCCTGCACATGTGCTATCCATGTAGCCAAAGACAAGCATACTCTACTTCATGTTTGATATTGGCCCTGTGGTAATAACAATTTTATTGGGAGACTAGAGAGATTGCTCAGTGGTTTGAGTTGCAAAGTGTGCCAGGCAAGGTTCAATTCCTCAGCTCCCTTCCTCCAATGTAACACTGAAAAGGCATCCACTTACAACAGCAAGAGTCCCTACCATGTTCTTTCCCCCTACCACAGATATAAATAAATTTTAAGAATACTTTTGGCCTGAGGTATAACTCAGGAGTACTGTGTGTTTTTAGCATGTGGAAGATTCAGTCGCTACCAATAAAGGAAAAAAGCATTGAATATTTTATCCACTTCATAATTTTAGTACCCAAATGCAAGTGTGTTATTTATGTTTTAGCAGTGATTCAGTGAGCCATTATAATGTTCACATCCATGTGGTTACTGTGCAAAATTCCATGGAGAAAATGAACCCAAATTGAGCTCTCATTCATGACATTGTGCAGCAACTTCAAACTTCTAGTTTCAAAAAAGCCTAGAAATTGGTAATGCTTGCTCTCCTTTTCTGCTGAATGCTATAGGTCACTTGGAAGGACACAACATAGGAAGGAACCCTTGGTAGTTTCTCATTCTGATAGCAAATTGAAAGTTTTTCATAAAAATGGACTGATTTTCTTTTTAAGGGAAATGAGCAGGTTTTTCAATGATAATGACACTGTGAGACATTTGTGCTGTGTCAAAACTAATGCATTCCAGAGAATTTCAGGAGCTAAGTTAAAGGCACTGGCTTTCCGAGAAATTCCTTGATTTTCTGCAGATTTTGGTGGTGTCAGACTACATCCATAACCTCAGAGTGAATGATAGTATCTTGTCTGACAATAATATGAATGATGACCTGTTAGGCTTAGTCATTGTTTTGTTCTATTCCATGATACATCATATGTAATTCGATTGTAGTGCTTGTCTCCTCATCTGCAGACCAAAGAGATTAGATGAAGAATGACTATGCATCTTTCTAGTCATGACCACCTTAAAAATCTGGTTTCTCTCTTATCTTTCTCTCAGGGCACAGAAGTACTTATATCTCTGACTTCTGTCCTACATGATGAGAAAGAGTTTCCCCACCCAGAGAAGTTTGACCCTGGCCACTTTCTGGATGACAATGGCAACTTCAAGAAGAGTGACTACTTCCTGCCTTTCTCAGCAGGTAAGCAAGCTTCCTTTTCATGTGTGCCTCTGGGGTCAAGTGAGAGGAGGATGAGCTTTGAGAACATATTTTGATCACCTCCCTTCTCCTCTTTTGTTTCCTTTCCACTCGTCCAGATCCTTTCTTCTCCTTTACTTTTGGCTCTTTTTTTTTTTTTAATTTTTTTGGAATCCCAGTGAATTCATTCAGGTTGTTACAGGAACAGGGGTGAAGGGTTATTTTCTGGAGCATGGGCAACTGAGTTGCTTTAACATTGAAGGAAATATCTCCCTACCTCAAACAACCATTAACTACTATTAGCTTCTCAGAGAAGGGTAAAGGCCTCATGATTCCTAATCTTTAGTATCTGCTAATTGCCTGTAAATCTTCAGGGTGGTGTAGGTCATAGTGAGCCCTTCCTCAAACATGAGAAATTGTTGATGGGTCAAATCTTGAGAAGATTATCTTGGCTGCTACAAGTTCATGGGTGCAATGAGCATCACATATCTGGAAGTTAGCATTCCATACATCTCTTCCTGCAGCTCCAATACTCATTCTAGCCTCTCTTCCTTGATGGACTATCAGCCTTGGGGAGCAGGACAGAGATGTTCTACTCAACAACCACTTATTTTTTATTTTACTTTTTTCATATTTATTGCAAATAACTAGATACATAGCATGAGCAAGTCTTATGGCGGTATTGTCATTTCCCTCTTCCCTGTTCCCACCCCACTGTGGGGCTTCCTACATGGATTTGCTGGACCAATCCATGGGATAGGGTTATGGATTATCCAAGAGGAAGCCAGATTTTTTTTCTCTCTCTCCCCTTTTATATTTCCACCCCCTTTTCCACTGAGATCCCCAAGTCATGGTGGGTGAGTTTTAGGTCTGCATTATTGTTGATGTCTTAAGAAACTCTGGATTTCTGCTTTAGATGGTGTTGGGTTTCCTTAGCATCTGTTTCCATTATCCTTTCAATGGTTATCTGATTTGGTATGGAGGTAGGTCTCATGGTCGTCTCATCATTTCCTTGAAGATTTCATTTAGGCTCTATATGATAAGTTAGGGGTGGTTCATCTCCTGCCTGAGTGACAGGTAACATCTCAGGTCCTGTTGGTGGGATGGGGTTGTCCATAGTTCTCACTGGCATCTGAAACATACAAACAGAAACTCCAATAGAGAGTGAGATCAGTATACGTTAAATAAGACAAACTATGTTAATCTGTTGAGATTCTGGTAGGTATATCCTTTCTGTTGATCTGGTTAATGAAGGTTTTTCCTTGGAACCCAGGTTCTTGGTTTTCATATGGGATTGCCATGGATCTCAGTTCCAGCTATGGCTTACCTGCCTCTTAGCGAATCTCTTAGCCAATTATCAAGTCATTGAAACCCACCTAGGTTTAGTGCCACTATGGCACGGGTGAGCACTTCTTGGCATTACAGGCTTGTATGAGTCTTCATTATTCCTATAGCATCATTCAGTGTTGCATATTGATGACCTCTGCTTTCTGGGAATATCTTTGGTCAAGTTCCCCTTGCAGCTCATGTAAAACTTTCCAGTACAACTCGTGCTACCATCTGGGGCCTGAATACCATTCATGATTTACCAGGATCTCTCAGTGTTGTATAATGACAATCTGTGTTCAACAATAGGGTCATACCTTTCACCTGGATGGATATTTAAGAGCTTTGACATAAGACTGTTATTCTGGTGAACCTCATGGGTCAGCTCAGTGTGGACTTTAGGAGTTTTGTATGTAGCCTTTATTATGATGAGGTATAAGACCCCAATGCTAATTCTCTCCATTGTTTTGATCATGAAGTGGTGTTGAATTTTGTAAAAGGCCTTTTCTGCATCAATTGAGATGACCATGTGGTTCCTGTATTTTAATTTATTAATGTGGTATATTAGGTTATTTCATTTCCATATGTTGAATGAACCCTGCATCCCTGTGAAGTTGCCTATCTGCTCAAGGTGGATAATACTTTTGATGTGTTGCTGGACTCAGTTTGCAAGGCTTTTGTTCAGAATTTTTGCATCTAAATTCATTAGGGACATAGGTCTACAGTTTTCCTTTCTTGTTATATCTTTGTCTGGTTTTGGTATTAGGGTAATGGCAGCTTCATTGAAGGAGTTTGGAAGCATTCTCTGTTCTCCAATTTCCGAAAGTACTTTAGAAAGATTGGTTTCAGTTCTATGATGATGGTTTTATAGAATTGTGCTGAGAATCCATCAATATCTGGACTTTTCCTTTTGGGGGATTTGATTACATTTTTAATCTTGGTGGCTGTGATAGGTTTATTTAGGTGATTTATCTGCTCTGGGATTTGTTTTGGAAAGTGGTAGGTGTCCAGGAATTCATCCATTCCTTGCAGGTTCTCCAATTTTGTAAAGGAGATGTTTTGGAAGTATGTTCTGATGATTCTTCCAATTTAATTGATGTCTGTTGTGATCTCTCCCTTTTCATGTCTGATTTTGTTGATTCTCTTTTTTTCTTTTTGGTTAGATTGACCAGGGATTTATCAAGCTTGTTTAGTTTTAAAAAAGAAACAGCACTTTGCTTCATCAATTTTTAAATCATTTTCTTAGTTTCCAATTCATTGATCTCCACTCTGATCGTAATTATTTCTTTTCATCTTGAGCTCCTAGGATTGGATTGTTCTAATTTTTCCAATACCTTATGTGGGTGGCTAAATTATTAATTTGAGATTACTCTGACTTTGTTCTATAGGAATTTAGGGCTCTAATTTTCCATTCAGGACGGCCTTCATTGTGTCTAAAAAGCTTTGGCATGCTGTATTTTTGTTATCATTTAGACCAAGGCACAGTTCCCTAACCTCGCCTCATCTCAACAACACTTATGCTCAACACTTTGACTTTTTATGGGTTAGTTTTTGGCAAATGAAAAGAAAGTACATTCAAAAGGACAATTACAGAGCTTAATGAGTAGACTGATTTCAGGGTGTGTGAATAGGACAAAGAAAGTAATTGAACAGATCTTTACCTAGGAGAAAGAGAAGCCTCAACTGAAAACACATATATTGGAGGTGGAATATAGGTAACTGTCTAAGCTGGGGCCAGACAGTGCCAGATTACAGGAATATGTAATATTTTAAATCCCTAATTCCCTGACCATATTTACAGTCTTGAAGTGGCTGGCTTCTCTCCAAAGATGTTGGTTTTGTGGGTACAGGAAGCTAGGAGCAAACACAGAAAGGACATGGAAGACAGAGAAAAGAACATTATGAACACTTCTAAGGAGAAACAGGACAGAGACTTGCTCCCAAGTTTTCCCAGAAAATATGTATTGAACAAGATTCATATTATTATTCTAAAGCTGTTTACAATGCTCAGAGAAGATTTCCAAGCCATCCCTTGCTGTCCTATTCTCCATCTTTCTTGCTGTAGCCTGGAGTCTACCATCACATGAGTTTCCCATTTACTTCTCATGTTGTTCTGACCCTGACCCTGTTGTTATCATTACCAGAGCTGAGATTTTATATATAGAACCCATGTTAAAATTGATGAGACAGGTCAGTAACTTAAATTTCATAACTTAAATTTTAATGGAGTGAAATGCACTCCATTAAAAACATTAATGAGCATTCTAGAAAACAATGTGGTTAAATCCATATTCTTAGCATGTCAAACAACCTTACATAGAATAAATGACCTTGGAGTTGGATCTAGTGGGATACAGAGTAAGAGGTAGAAAAGTAACTGGAGTCTGAGAGCAGACTTGAAAGTTCCTGTTGCAGTCAGCCCATGTACCCCTATAATGAACCTCCAAACCAGGCACAGCTATTAGAGGAAGGAATTTATTGAAGCAATGGATGCAGGGGAAGTTCCTTAATGGCTAAAGAGGCTGCCCCATTTCACAGGTCCAAGGAGAGAGAGAGAGAGAGAGAAAGAGAGAGAGAGAAATAAAAAGAAATCACCATTGCCATCACCATATACACACCAGCAAAACGCAGAGGGGATGACTAGAATAGCCTTAGGGTGGGGTTTTCCAACCTGTTCCTAGAGTTCTCTCACTGAGGCTTTGGAATTTCCTTCCTGCACTGCTCTCCCAGGAAGGAAAGTTTGTTTCTACCTCCCCCAAAACTCCTTACATCTTTCCCCTCCAGAGAGGGCTGTCCTCTTGTAAAAAATCCCAGAGACCCATCCAATATTACTAAACAGTCAGGTTAACAATGGAATTTACACATCATAGTCCCAGTCTATTTTTTGACTGGAGAATAATAGTTAATGACTCAGGTATTGGAAAGTGGGAGGAAAAAGCACAAGGAATTTAAGGCTGAAGAATTGCTTGTGGCCACATTTCTAATATTCCAATCTCTGGCAAGGGTTGGGGGTTGTCATGGTTTGATCCAGGTGTTCCCCACAAAGAAATGAATGTGTTCTGAATAATGGATCTTCAGCTGATGGCAGTTTGGGTTTTATAATCTCCCTGGAGCTGTGTTGTTGGGGGTGGGCTTATGGGGTTATAAGACAGCTTCCCCTTGCCAGTGTTTGGCACACCTTCCTGCTGCTGTTTGCAGTGCTGTGGCAGAGGTGATGTCCACCCCTCTGCTCATCATTTTCCCTGCCAGGATGGAGTCTCCCCTCAATTCCATAAGCCTAATAAATCCATTCCTCCACAAGCTGCTTTTGTTTGGGTTCTGTCTGAGCAGCAACTAGACAGGTGAATATGACAAGGGTATAATATTTTTGATGTAGATATGTGAATTAGATGATATCAACCCTGAGAATTCAGATGAGTAGAAATAAATTTATTAATGCTTGGGTCAGAGGCCATTGTAAAGGTCAATTCTGCATAATGTCAGATGTGTTTGTGTGTATAGAAAGATTCCAGTGACAATCTATCACAGCAGTTTCAAATTGGTTGCACAGAATGCTTTCTTATAAAACACACACAAATTTATGCTGATGAAAGAAAGTCATGTTTGTGCATAGAAGAAGCTATATATAGGTTAATTCTCTAGTATGTTTATTATTCACATAGTTAAGATTTTATGTAGATTAGAATCAAATGACCTCTCAATTTTTTTTCTGCTTAGGAAAAAGAGCTTGTATTGGAGAGAGTCTGGCACGCATGGAACTGTTTTTATTCCTGACCATAATTCTACAGCATTTTACCCTGAAACCTCTGGTTGATCCAAAGGACCTTGACATTACTCCAAGTGAAACTGGTTTGTTGGTGCTACCTCCCTTCTATGAGGTCAGTTTCATTCCAGTCTGAAGAGAGGTGTATATTCAGACGGCAGAATCAGATCCTGCTGTTCCAACTGGGCAGCCAGGTAGTTTCTGTCCTATGTGCCAGCTATCCCATATGCCTACCTTAAAAGTTGTTATTTTGTCAGTTCTTTAAGATCCTGTTCAGTTTTCTTCTACCAGAAATATACATATTTTAAGTACCAATAAAACTTTTCTGTAATGCAATCCTGAGATCCTTGGCTACATCTTCATCTGAGTGTGTACAAAATAGAAAATGCACTTTGAATTTAACGTTTTGTTTTCTTTGCAAATATTCAGTAGCTACTCTGGGACTTTTAAGAAATACTTGAGGGATAGTATGGAAAGACCTTCACAACTGCTCAGCTGGGCTACAGAGGGGAACATGAACAAGTGCTACTGCTCTTAAACTCCACAATCAGGGCATGGCTGTCATTGTGGGATGAAGAGACTAGAGACCTCGGATGCCTCATACAATCCACCAGCTCATATCTGATGATGCATTTGCAAGCTCTACAACCTGTGCATCTGTGAATATAATGCTGTCCCACTCCAATGTGACTCAAATGCAAAACAGTATGGTGGCCACTGAAGTTCCTAAAAGGGCCACTGTCTGCTTCCTCCTTAGTAAAACAAGACTTTTACTGTGAGATGGTAAAGCCCAATACAAAAAAAAAAAAATGCAAGACAAATAGCTGAGATCTTCACCAAGATTGCCTAGTCAGACAATTGAGGTATCCAATATAAATGTAGAGGTGACAACAGAAATACAATCCCAAAATGAAAGCACAATAAGCTTCTTAAATAAACAATCAGAATCTGATCAAGCAATTGACTGAGCTGGAAGCAAATCACCCAAAATCCAATAATCATATTAATGACATGCAACAGAAACACATATTGCAACAAATAGCTTTCATCACTCAGGTTAACATAATTGAGGAAAACAAGAGAGTTCTCAAAATATAGATAAGCATGGGCTGGATAGATTTCTCAGTGTTTAAGACACTTTGCTCAAAGCCAAACACCCTGGGTTTGAATCCCCAGTACCCACATTAAGTCAGATGCACAACGTTACACTTGCATCTGGGATTCATTTGCAGTGGCTAGAAGCCCTGACATGTGCATTCTCTTTCTCTCTCTCTCTCTCTTTTCTTTGTCTTTCTGCTTACAAATAAATGACTAATATTTTTAAAACACATATAAGCAAATTTAAAGTGTGCCATCAAACAGATGATCTCAATAAGAAGCTGATTAAACTATGAAAACATGATCCAATGAAAGAATGAATTTCATGAAGCAACAAAAAAATTCAACTTTGTAGAGAGGTTCAAGATGGCCGACTAGTAGACACGCTGTGTTCCTCGGGAAACTAGGGTCAGGGTTTTCATGGGGATCCAGGTCATGGATACAAGCTGCGGCCATGCTCTGAGCTCCAGACACCTCCCGGCACAGCATCGTCACAACTGGAAGCTGCCATCAAGGACCAGCATTTGCAGGAGGCAATGATTCCTCAAAAGTCAGCGGCTTCAGCCTGCCAGCTGCCTGGGACTTTACTTCAGACTCAGCCAGCTCCCCTTGGGTTTCTTCCCCAACTCTCCCGCCCTCTGTCTTTTGCATCCTTCCCGGGCTCTTGTGCTTCTTCCTTTTTCAACTTTTTTTCCTTTTATTTTATTTTATTTTTCTATTAGTATTATTATTTTTTTTCCATCACCAACTGTATGTAGCCCTGGCCCCTCTGCCCCGCCTGACCTCCAGCCTCCAGCGTGCCTGCCCCACCCCTCAGGCCCTAGCTACTCTGTTTCCTTGTTTCCTTTTTTTTCTTTTTTTCTTTCTTCTTTTCTTTCTCTGCCACCTGTGGACCCAGACCGGGGGGGGGGGGGGTGTTCCTTACGTAGCCCCTCCTCCCGGCCTCCGGCCTCCAGTGCATCTACCCCACTCTATTTCTGCTCCTGAGGAACCCATCAGCCCCTCTCTCTATGCCCAGAGAACACAGCAACACCAGTAACAGGGATCTCAGCTGCCTCACCCCCCCTTCTGCCCCTACCCCCATTGACCCCATCACCTGGGCCCGCTGACCCCTGCAGGCCTGCTCCCGTAGCCTACCCACTATGGTGGCCCCACCCTCTGTACCCACGACCTCGGAGGTCTGCTACCCCCCCACGTCCACCAACCCCCACAGCCAGACCCATTGACCCCGTCCCAGTGCCCACTGCCCCCTGCTGTCCCCCATGACTGCTGACCCCTACAGCCCCATTCCCCCACACCCACCAACCACTGTAGATATCTCAAAAGCATTCCTCCAACCACCTCAAGTGGAATCGAAATGGGCAGACCTCA